>CH002990.1:235940-253353 GCA_000149265.1 Ciona savignyi | reverse complement strand
CGTAGTCCAAGGAATTTTCCGTAGATTCTATGTAAAGTGGTCTTCAAGAAATCCCGTTCACGAGGGTCCTCGCTATCAAAAAGATTCAGCAACTGGAAAGATTTTTTCATAAAATGAAGAGAAAGGTTGATAATATTGGTGGCTAATTAAGACCAATTTTGACTTGGAACTGGAACCAAGATGTTGTTTTAAATGTTTTTATTCACAAAGAAAGTATTCAGTGTGAAATCACAGTTTTTGTGAGTTATTAGCATTTTTATGCATGGCATCTAGAAATACTTTCCCAAATGTTTTAAACTTAATGAGCAATCCATCGCTCTGAACGAGCGAGTTTTATGAAATCGATATATGGCGCTATGACAAACAAGCAGTTAAAAAGTATTACAAAACCATGTGCCATTTCTGTTACTAGGTAGAACTTGTAAAATTGTACACTGATTTCGTTTCAATTTTAGACAAAAAACTCTTCTTTTTTGCTTTCTGTTGTCAGATGGGTATTTGTCAGTCATCAGAATATCATGTAACCACAGTTGAGTTGCCTAAGCTCTTTTACAGTCTTTATATTTTGATAGTATTGTAATTTTCCATAACCTATTTAAATCCTTTTTGTCAAACCAATTGTTAAATGCATTGCATAAATACAGATTTAATGAAAAAATTGGTCTACTTCAGAACTAGACTAGTAAATTTTTAAGGCATACAAATAAATTCAAAAATGTTGACTATACATAGTGTTTAAGCTGAAATTGAAAATAATTGTAGTTTCAGTGTTGCAGATACCTGTACTGGTTCATTTAAGAGCATATTTTAGGGGTCGGAAAAAGTGGCCTGCACCGCCAATTTGAATAAATTTGTTAGGCCCCTATGAGAACTGACTGATAAGAGCCATTCTGAATTAGTTTTATGCTTTTTTAATCATCTTAAGTTTAAATTTATCATGCTATCGGCTATGATGGTTGTATTCGGGACAAAGCTGATTTACCACGCACAATCCAAAATTAAATTGCATTTAATAAAGTAGTTCCTTACCTCAAGTACAAATTTCTGGTCAATGTATTTCCTAGCAATGTTTGGTTGGAAGTCCGGTGATTCCAAAAATCGAAGAAAGAATTCATAGATTAACTGGAAAAAGGATCAGTTTTAGTTGTTCATTTCATTCATATATTTGCTTTACTATTCAGCACAGAGCACATTAAAATGATGATTGCATACTTAACACAATATTATCATAACCCCTATTTAAATTAATGCAATAACACATTTCATTTCTATTTGACGGACTAATACAATAACCGGGATTTTAACACACTATGTTTATTTAACACACTTATAAACTATATGCAAATTCAAAAATTTTATTTTTATCAAAATCAGATAAGATTCTTGGTCGATTAATAAACTATTAAATATGACAGTCAGGCCAAAAATCCATCAAATTTCAGGAGAGTAAGAATTCACTCGCGTGTGGAAGCTCATGCCAGTAAATCGTAATGTGAGTAACGGGAGTAAACAAAGCGCACAACCATGGTTTGTAGGACATAACACTAGTTTAAATGTGGTATTATAACAATCTTACATTATGATGCAGTATACTCCAGTATTTGGACGCGCCGTATGTATAATAAAAAGGTAATACTCTAGTTAAATAGAAAACGCCCACGGAAAACGTTAATTATTTTTTATATGCGAGAGTAAATTCTTACTCGCGTTACTCGGGCGAATTTTTGGCCCTGGACAGTGTAATGGTTCTTCCACAGTCTTTGTTAAAGTTTTTTCTATTTTTTTTAAAGTGGTGCAAAAGAAAGTCCGCACCTGAATATGAGGCCATGATGCCTCTAGTGTTGGTTCATCTTCCTCAGGATCAAATTCAGCCCCAGATGGGTTGCTTGATGGGGGGAGGGAACGGAACGTGTTCACTGCAAACTGAAGGGGTGGTTGATTAAAACCACTATGTGGATAGGATTCACATGTTTTCGCAAAAACTGCTTAGCCCCCAAAATAACAAAAGTGATTTATTTAAAATACAAGGAGAAATTTAGACTACAAATTATAGAAGATAAAATTACATTTTTTTAAGTCAGGAGTAAAATGTTTTTTTTAATCCATGTTATAAATACACATTGAATCAACAATTTGCAGTTTAGATGTTTTATTTAGCTTATAAATTGGCTAAAGTGTAAAATGTTAAATCATGACGTTGGAGATAAGTGTTACAAATATAAATGTGTATCTTCAAGGAGAATTATTGCAGTAACATAAAAAAGCTGCAGGATTATATCGCTAATAATAGTTTTTCAGAATTTTATATATTTATATTTTTACAACCCGAACCTACAAACAGCATGTTAAAAAAATTATATATTATAATTAAAAGTTACCATGTGCACTGCTTCAGGATAAATAGGATCTGTAATAACTCCACGGTTGTGCGTCACATACTCCACCATTTCATTTAACGCTCCTCGTTTTATTTCTTTCCACTTGAGGTCACTAAGCGGGTCAGAAATAAAATCGAAGACAACACAGCATTGTTGCAATTTGCGAGTGAATAAACTCTCAATGTCATTTGGGGCAGCGTCTTTAAACAAAAAATATATCTTAGTGGGTTAATGCATTGCCTTTCAACCAAAGATGTTGTCCCAAAGTAGGCGATAGCTGGTCAGCTGGGTCTTTGACTATGGTCTTACCTGACATCACTTAAATCCAGTGGATTATTTGGTTCTACTAAAATTATAGCAAGGTCTCAAAACAAATAGAAACACTGCAATTGCTCCAGTAAACCAAACGGTGACCAAGATGGTGTGAGAATGCTCTTGATTATCCATTCGGAAGGATAAACAATAAATATCCTATCCCAAAAGATAGGTTTACCTCTGTAAATAATGAATTTACCACAACCTACTATCGACATAAATGATGCAAAGCATTTCAAACATTATCAGTACTACTGAAATATTAATCAGAAAAGGGGGTAATCAAAGAAAATAGAGATACCTTGACAAAATATGACAAATTCTAAGCAGTCCACTTAAAATTAAAACCAAAACAGCCGATTAACTTGCTTCGTACCTTTTAGTGCAGGCATTTTAACCAACTCTCGGTTTTTTGAAACATTAAACCGAGAAGAGCTCTGTCTCTTTTCCTTTTTCACTAGTGGCACTCCTGGCGCATGCTTTACTTTGATCAGTTGAGTTACTGGTGGTCCAACTGGATTAAAATGACCACCAGCCTTTTTCTGTAGATACAATGTTATGAAGCTATAAAACAAAAAATGAATTCAACTCGACCACATTTCTTTTGTTTAATTTAAACCACTTAAAAACTGGGCGTCTTTTAAAAGGTGAGTGAAGAATTAGCACAAAATATTTAAATTTGCCAATAATGATTGTGCTATTTTTGCTTAATGTGCAGCTGAAGAAATAGGACGTTTTTCCCTTATTTCGATGATTTCGATTGTATTTGGTAAAATTAATCAATGGAAACAGTGAGAGACCTTTACACCTCGGTATTGGTATACATTGCTTCCTCTATCACTTAGCTCATGCTGTATGGCAGTGAGTGTTACTGTTGTTACATTTGACATTTTATAAAACGACAAGAAAAATTCCTTAAAAATTGTGCCAGTTTAACATGCATTTTAGGATGCATTTAGTTATTCTATACCAAATATAAATACATATCAGTACAAATAAAAAACAAGCAAACATACATCTTCGTCTTCTTTAGACTTTGATGCACTTGTTGATGCCTTGGCCAAACCCTGTAAAGAAAAAAAACACACACAATTTAGCATGATTTAGAAAAAGCAAAAACCAATCTAGATGATGATATAGGTTTTGAAAAATTGGCTAAAGCATTCGAGTCCAGAGTGTCTGTTTTCGTCAGTTACAAACACGATGATATTGTGTGCATAAAATTTTTATGGTCGTTAACATTAAACCAACATTCGCCTGGTTATTAATTCTAGTTTTGGGTAAACATTTAATGTTTATGTAACAATATTATATACAACAATATTATTCTTATTTAATATTCTTGACAGGCTACATAAACCAGCTACGGAAAGAAAAGATAAACATAGTGAAGACTCCTTGTTAATTTTAAATTATTGGTGACTTATTATTTATTTACATTTTTTAACCTGGTTTGCTATAATTTATATAAATGCAGCATTTAAGTCATTAAATATATAGTGGTTTGTGTGATTTTTAACATTTTTAAAACAGTGGAAAGAGGAATAAATGTAATATACATAATAGCCAATTTATGTAGGATTCGATTTCATATTTTATTCTATTGGATGGGAAATCCAAAGGGTTTCATGCTCCTATTACCTCATGCCCACCATCAGGTTACTGGAGTTTTTGTAGTACAGTATGTTGTGTATGATAAAAACATGCAACTGTTTGAGGTAATACTATTAATCTACTGGATTGTTTCAATGTCTTCATCAGGAGATCCTGTGTCCTAATGTGGAGGTGTCACTCCGGTATACAATTAGTACTGCTTAGGTGATAAAAGGTTCAAAGCAATTAGGATTAGCAGGACTAACCTTGTCTCCTTTCTCCTTTTTAATCTTGTTCGGCATATTGTTAATTACCGGCAGTTGTACCAAAGCATGTCTCAACTTTACTACAATTAAGTTATGTCAAACTACATGAATAGCCTAATATAAAGGAAATTACCAATCCTAAAATGCAAGATAAAACATTTCTGGGTTATCGAGGGATGACTACATAACATTGTTTAGGCCAAGTTTAAATGTTTGCCAAACTTTTTTTTTATTGGTCTCTCTGTTAGCTTAAACAATGTATGAAAACAGTTGTTTCAATTGAGACAACTCTTAATAAAGCATTGTTTTAGGTATCATACCGGTAATTTACATTACATCTATCATGAAAAAAGTAAGATTTAAATAATTGCAGTATGATTTTTATAAAGGAAAAAGTATTTTTCCCACCCCTGTAAAAATTCTACAACATTTCAAAATTGTATATAAAAAAAAACACTTTAATAATAAAAAACATTGACTGTATTATTTTTATTTCTAATACATTAAACTCTATTCCATGCAGCTACTGGTATATTATACATAATTGGGGCTTTATTAAAATGGGAACAACAAGAAGGATAAGCAGGGTGGGACAACACACAATTCTACTAGACATCGGGGCAAAACAGAACACTATTCTGTGGAACAGTGGAAAGAGGGGCGGAGGGGTATTATTGACATTAACATAAGTGGGTAAGGGTATATCATGTACGGGACCAGTTATATATCATAATAACAAAAAAAAATTTTCTGCTCATAATATACACCTTTCCCCTTTTGTTATATCCCATGCCGCTCAGTTAATGACGAAATACCCCATCCCACTTATTTAGTAAAAAAAAACTTTGTCCCGCCCCGCTGTCATGTAGATTAGTAAAGCCCTATAATTGCATAAAGCTCTCTGGTTTTACTTAACTGCCAAATTACCTCATATTTTTTTCATAATGCAACATTTTTTATTATGTGGTTACAATGACATTTAGGATTTAAGAAACTTAGCAGTCGAACAGTTGGAACTCTCTACATATTAAGTGCTTATCGCCATCTACAGACTATCATAATGCATTATGATAGTTTGTATGGGTGCTATTTTGTTGGTCAGTGGCATACCACTACTCCAGTTTAAACCTTCAGATAGCTTTTATCATCAATTATGTAACAGACAAAGGTTCAAGATTTATAATATAAATGTGGTTTGCTATACTTTACTTTATAGTTTAGGCCACAGGTTAAGTAAAGTAACATCCTTTCTAATAAAATTTAAACTTAAATTCACACCCTAATTTTAACAATAAATGTAACTGATAAAAATGTATATTTTATATGATAAGGAAAGGTAGGCAATAAGGTAAGGTTAACTAAAAATGTATTTGGCAAAATATATAAGATTAACATTTTTACATTAAGTACACTTTTTTATCTACAAACCTTTATACTAATAGACCTATCATAATATAGTCTAGAATCTAGATTATAACGAATTCTATGAAAAATAACAATTACAAACTAAAAACTGCATTGATCAAATAAAAACCGGCGTTTTATTTCTGTCTGCGGTTGCCATTTATCGAGTTGCTGGCGATTTAACCTTACGACCCTTTTAGCAGTTTACGCTAGAGGCGTTTCCAATGTTTATACTTGGGGACTGCAGTTGGATGTTACTTTATGACAAGTCAACGAATAAATATGAACAAACAATATAAAGTAGTGACCTCATAAATAAACGGCAATCTAACCAAACATACAAACATAAATCCTTAATTTGAGCAAATATAAGCACAATGGCAGCAGTAAAAAAGGAATCAATCGATTTAAAGGCGGCGGCTGCTGCCAAACTCGTTCTTCAAGAACTAGATCCTGTTGCCAGAAAAAAACGGCAAGAATTTACGAGCGGTTATCCGCAAGGTAAATATGCTTAAAAATAATCGAAATTATTACTCGCCAATTTAATGAGTGGTAAAACGTTTTTTCAGGCATAATCGGAATTCACGCAAAAATGTTAAGAAATTTTAGCAAGACATTTTTTTTCACGTCCACCTTTGCCGGTTGTACTGAAATACGACTTTTTCTCAAGTTAACCGTTCAGGTACTGAGTAACGGTGAGTAAATAAAGTGCGTTGATTAAAATCCCCACTTGTTAACGAACAATTTGACTAAGATGTTAACATTAGTCTAGTTATGACCAAACTCTATTCCATTTAGTGCCTTACCCAAGAACACAATCGACCGACTAGTTTCGGGCCTACAACGCACTGACCCACCAAAGTATTTGGCCAATAAATAATATATAAAACTTTGTTTACACGCGGACAAAGATTGGCCACATACTAGTTATTAAAGTGACGTAATATTTTCATGGATACGTCTGTGACGTCATAGACTGGTATTTACGATCCACTCCCTCTGTGAATAAAATAGTGGAAGACAAAACCGCACGTTTTCTTTGATACACTTACAGCGCAGCTAGATGCTGTATTAACCCATTGTGTTTCAGGAAAACAAAGTACCATTTTGCTATGATTAAATGACGGCCAATACACTCGGTTTAATCTGCAAATCGATATTGTTACTAAGTTATACTCGCTACGCGTATCGGATAGCGGCTTAACAAAGTTATTGTAGAGTAGCAATCATTTAACGTTACGGCAATTTGTAACGTTCTATTAAATCATTTGGATCTAGAAAACGTCCGTTTATGAGGTAACTGATTTTCGCGCCTTGAACCTACAACCCGTCAGGCATGACCGACGTACTTAAAACCTTAACTTTAAACATTTTTACCGGTATTACTCCAAAACCATGATGGGCTCGTCAACAAAACCGTTTGTATATAAATTGGCATATGTATGATCACGTTAACCAATCGGCCACATAAACTTGCATATTATGATTTTGTTTCTTTTTGTGACAATAAATGGCGTAATCTCTAATGGCCTGGCTGTTCCAAGCACCTACTCTTTTGTAAAATGTTAAGCCAACATCTCACTCTCGTAATATATTACCTTTTCAAATATTTCATTCTTTGTCTGGCATACGCTTTCCATTAATTTGAATCCAAACCACGTCCATGTTTCCAACGTAAAACCACAACCTACAGGGCTCAGTCAAATGTTCAAAGATTGTTGAAATCAAACGAGATGCCGCCCATCAAAAGACAAAATTGGTGATATCACGGCAGACAAAACTTTGGAGTCGAAGGTGAGTCTTGTTCTATAAGTAAATAGCATGTTCACCCTTCCACCCGATGTTGCCTTTATTATGCATGCTCTTTATATGGTCAATTTAGCTTTTCCGTGTATTTGGTGAAATACCGACCGAGTAGATTCAAAATTTGGGTTTCGGGTTTAAGTTATGGGCTAAGATTCTACAGTCTAATGCGCTCGTTTTTTAACCATTGACCAGGGGCACAGGCGGCCGAAACTCATTAACTAGTGTATTAAAAATCCGCACCACCTCTATTTTGAGGCCGCAAGTTGCACATCCATGATTTATATGTTTTGTTGAGACCATGTTAACACATGTACTTTTGGAACCGTTATCCCATTAAATCGTCCAATGCTGCTGAATGTGCGGTGCTTGTATCTTAAATTCATGTGCACAAAATGTTTTAAACAGATTGCCATATATGGGTTATATATAACCTTAGTGTGTACCTTTTAAGCTTGACCTTCCTAAAAGCTCGTCTTTTTACACAAAATATAAAACTTTTATCAAAAGAAATTATTTTTTACCTATATTTTTGTTGAAGCCAGGGGACGGCAACCTGCTGGTTTTTCATTATTTTGATACGGTTCTTATTAATGTTATTGCTACTGTAGCGAGCGCTTAATAAGTTCAATACCCTTGCATAAGTTAAACAAAAAGAAGAACACTTGCGTTTTGCGGCTCCAAGTTATTTTTATTTTGTGCAATATCGGTTAAAATGGCTCTTTATGTACAAAAGCCGTTTGAAGCTCTCTGAAAAAATTTAGGGCATACCACCAACGTGACTAGGAAAAATAAACTCACAAATGGGCTAATGGGGATCTACGACATTCCACAATATGTTCGTATAATGCAGGTAAAAATCTGTAACTCTCCATCTATAGGTCCGCAGAACCGGGTGACCGCAAAAGCTCGTCGGCTGGTGCAGGCGGTCATCGGGAGAGTTTGGCTGGTGGGAATGCCGAGCTTATGCTGGATGAACTAAAGGTAGATCTAGTCTTCTTGTGTCATAATACTAACTCGTGGGGTGAAGGATGGGCTATTCCTGTGTATGTGAAATGCAAGGGGTGTTTTCATACGGGCAATCGTCAGATTACCTCGCTCCCATCATTACGTCGAGCTATTGTGACTCCTATGATTAAGACAACCTTTCAGTTTTAGTACAACCAATCTACTGGGTCTTCGCGAGCTCTCTTATTAGGTTTTTCCAAGGTCGCAACAGATTAGCTAGCGACCAGTTTCGAGTCGGCAACGTTTCGGCTGAAAATCGATGCACTGATCTACACAAATTGTATATAAACTAGCTGATTTTCAGACCTTTTCACTGGTATTATGCCAAAAATACGACGACCCAAGAAATATAATCAAGCTGGAGCTGATAGAAGTCGACAGTCAGTCAGCAGCTCTAAGAAGGGGAAGCCTTAACGTTGGGTGAGCTTCAAATGTTGGTTTGTCGTAATGGATAATGCAACGCTTTTACATCAGCCGGTTGTACATATTTTTAGTTGCGATTTGAACAGTGTTCTGCGCGGCGCTATATAGTTCCTAAGGGTAAAGCACTTTACGAGCATTTTCTTAATCTCGAAGATTTAAATTGTTTCATACAAATACACTTTATACCAACGCACTGCGCAATCCAACCGGGCATGTGGCATGGAATGCTGTTGTTGAAATATCACTAGATTTAGTGCTTGTATCCGTGAAAGGCATTAACCAAATACTCTGTGATAAAGCAGTTGTAAACATGGGTGTATAGCGACTGTCTGATTCTCATGCCCGAGGGTAAAAACGTACTCTCTCTACCCACATTCACGTTTTCGTGACCCCCATTTTGGTAATTCTAGAATTGCTACCATGCATTTGCATGACGTCGTAAAAGACATGTACAACAGCAAAAGCGTTTTCATGATGGTGAAAGACAAACGAGTGGCAGAGCTCGACTTGGAGTACGTGTTTCGTTACGGGGTGCTGGGCTATGGGTATTCACACCAGCTGAAACACGACCAATCGTCGATATCGCATATTATGTGCGAATCCATGTTTTTCAAAGGTACAGTGATCTCATAATTTCATTTCTGGTGCATAAATAAATAAAAAGAAAGTAGGAAGAAAAGGTTAAAAATAAGGAGTTGGGCGTTCCTCATTTATTTCTTACGGCGTCTTAGTAAAACCTCTTGCTCAAACGTTAACGTTTATAATACGACATGTCGGCCAAATGCAACAGCCAAAAATGACGTTGATTGCGGCACAACAAAACGACCCATCTTACTAATATAGTCCCACCACCGATGGAGAGAACTGACGATGAAGGATTTCTTGAAACCTGTGATCTTCCACATCCAGAGTACATCCCGTTCACCGAGGTTGCGGTTGGGGAGGAACAACCAGCTAAAAAGGCCGTTCCATCTTCCGCAAGCTTGCTATATATGGAGGTAAGACAGGCCGATGAGTTCGGTGGTTACTCTCGACAGATTATTCTATAACGGGTTAGTGCGTCGCTGTTTAGAAGAAGGGTTATGGTTCGAAACTGATCGCTAGCTAGTCAGTTGTGTCCTTGGTCAAGGCACTTAATGTACATTCCCTGGTCCCTGTTGCTTGATGGGTTCTACTAATATAAAGCCCGTGTGTTAACCCCCTTGGTTTTCACATTCACGGGGATAAACATAAATATCCTATCCTATACGCGGTCTCATTAACTATATACCTATATAAATAATAACAAAAAAATGTCTGTATTATCAAGAGTAATCAAATTTATTAGGATATCGTTTAATTTTTTTTTATATGTATATATACATATTTTTATTTTGTTATATTTTTAAATTAGCTGTTTTCATATTTTTAAATGATATATAGCCAAATATAAAGATTTTCTTACTTTTATTATAAACCATGTTGCGGTATACCTTTATAATAATTACTCGACCATCTAAAGATGGCGCTGATGGTATATAACATAAACAGGTGGACACTTCAAACGTGACTGAACTCATCCGAAATCGCAGACGACTATCGCGCATGCGCAATGAATATATCAATCTCACCACTCGGCACGACAGAACCAGATATCTAGAATCACTCGTAGCCAAACTGGGTAATATTCCGACTGTTTTTTACTGCTTGGACTATATTTTACACGCTACCTGGACGGTATTGTGGGATATAAGACTAGACTTTTTTCTAATAAAACTTTAAAAGAATGGAATTTTACAGTTTAAATTTGCAGGAGTTCGAGCACATAGCTCGGATGACGGAACCGCCGGTGATGAGGACGGGGACGACGATGAAGGACCTGGAGATGGCAGTCCCCGCCAATTAGCCGGGATGTCATTAGATGTTAGACGCCAGAGTGACGCTGTTAAGGCAGTAGTTGGAAACTTATCTCCATTGCTGCTAATGGCAACTGGGCTTCAGCAGCGTGGCACAAGGTAAAATATTCATTTAAATTACCAATTTCCGCTGGTTTGCTATTGTGATAGCGCGTCAGCCCAAGTGTATGGTGGAAACCTTGACGATTAAGTCATTATGCTATTTTTAGTCCAATTGTACGAACAGAGCAGTTTGATGAATACCCTGCTGTGTTAAAACGTTTGGCTAATATTATATATTATACCGCAATCAGTCGAATGTTTTTTGCGCTATAACCATCTGCTATAGCTAGTACGTAAAACGGCATTTAAAATATTGTGGACTACCACCTCCCGTATCCTAATCATTTTACAACCGCGTTGGTTGTAAGAGCAAAATTGTGGGAACATCAGCATGTGCATACATTCCGTTTTTTGGAATAGTGGGGTGTGTTGCACACTCGGCAGAGCATAGTAATCGGCTTGCAAGCGGCTGATTATTGCTTCCATCACAAGTGCACATTAAAAGTTGTTGATAAGTTATTTCGGAACCTTCAAATTAACTAAGAAATAAATTATAAATTTAAGGAGCGGGGTAATACGGAAGAGAATGACCGAGTCGTCCAACGACGATTCGGACAATGATTCAAACGCAGATGAAGGAGAAGCAAAGATAGATCTCGGAAGCAGACCTGGTACGAGTGAATCGCAGAGAGGTACGGAAGAAAAACCTGATCCAGCGACCGAGACTAAACAGGTAACGTAGATGTTTATTGAACTTTGAACTTTTTGACAAATAAAATAGATTTAACACTATAGTTTATAATAAACTGAATTGTGCAGGCTATTTTTTAACGACAGTGCTATCTTTAAGGAGCAAAAAACATACAAAACTTTTGCGCAATCATGTCTCTCTATCAAGTTTTTAAAGATAATTTTCCCTTTTGCTTAATAACCTGATTTGATATTTTATAGGAAGGGTCTAAAGGACTGATGAAATTACTTCGAAGAAAAGTCTTAGTGCCGATGCGACTGAAGAAAATGTTGGAACCTGGTCACAAACCGGCAGCGAAAACATTGGATGTTGGGCAAAATTCTGAGACTTCCTCAGAAACTTCTGTAGATCCACCGCAGGTAAAAAAAAAAACTAGGTTAGATCAGTTCGATGTTGATTTATGTGCCGTATAAACAGTCTAATATTGAATTTGGCGTACTCACGGTCGTGATTCTAAAGCCACGGTAGGTTTTTACATGTATTGCAGCAATGGGTGAAAAAACACTGTCATCGATTACTCAATTATATACAATACATTATATTAGCTTTATTAACCTTGAAGAACACATGAGAATCGTACCTCTTATATACATCTTAACGTTACAAAATAAGTTTTCCTACTGCATTTCAGTTCCTCAGCGTCCTTCAAAGAATGAACCGAATATCAACACAGGACGATGCAGACAAAAGCGACAAGGAATAATAAAATACTTTTAAAACAATTTGTTGCGGCGCATTTTAGTTATTGATCTTGGTGATATTGATGAGAATAGTAGTTTGTTGGTAAGGTGGGCTCGAATCTTTCTTATTTTGAAAAAGATCATGTTTGTCCACGTGGTTGTAAAACAAGAGTCGTTATGACGTGGAAATAGTTACAGTGACGCGTACCTGTGTCTGATTGACCATTAGGCAATTAGGTATAGGTTGGGGCCAATCAAAATCAGGGCACAAACATTAAAGCAATATGTTGCCCAATGTCAAATTAAAATGTGCAATAGGACAAAAAGAGTCTTGAGCTAAACCGACGTTTAGATTCCGAGTTACAATAACGTATGTTAAGTAACTTGCCGACAGTGCAAACATAAAATAAAGATTTAAAGTTTTGTTCGCGTAATATTACGACTAGTGAGCCGATGAGTAGCTATGTCACGTATAATGTGTGAAATGGAAACACTGATGAATAATGGTTCCGAAAACATTAATATGAGTTAAAAAGGTATAAAAACCCATTATCGGAAGTTTTCCAATTTGCTTCGAACATTTGAAGTAGCTTATTACTTTTAAGTATAGCCTGTCACATCCATGGAAAACATGTATTTCACAGTTCGACACTTTAAAATTCAATTTGTTATCGGCGTTCTATCACATCATCAGTATTCTGAAAAAAAGAATAAAGTCAAAATAAAAATCGTATAAATTTACACATAACCAAATATATACTTTTTAAGAAATTTCGGAATGTTATTCTAATTTCAAAAACGAAAACCATACTGAGGAAGCGTTCGGGTGTTTAAAATATATATTACTTATATTTGTTGAATGTGAACTTACATCAACGACCATGTCGATTATTCTGTCATGACAGGATATTAGATTGTGTGCTTGGTGACAGTGTTTCTCGAGGGAAGGTAGGATGCGGTAATACCAGCACACCAGCGAATTCTCCCTGCATGAGAAATGTGTGTGGTGTGGGAGGTCATTTCTTATACACTTCTGGTAGGGCCGAGGAACGGATTAATGTCGGTTTATCTTGTAGGTAATACAGCTCCTATACGTGTCCAAGCAGGACTGTCATTGGGTGGTTAAATCAGTCGGTTTTTTTAGGGCAAGTCATTAAGTTGATTTTCCGTCAATTCAGCAGTATAATTGGTTGAACCAAATATTAACAAGTCAAAACTGATTACATATTTATATTCTTGCTGTATGGGGCACATGTATAAGGGGATAACGGTTATAATTAACGAAGTTGTTGGTTATTTGACATTATATATATAGTAACAAAGAACTCTTCTATTCATGCATCAATTATGAATGTTGTGTGTTTGTTAATTACTTAAAAAATACATTTTTTTCAAGCGAGCTTTAAAACAAATGAGCATGACTAGAGCCCCTTCTTGATGCTGACCAGGCATGTCGTAGTTTATCGGGGAAGCTCTTTGACAAAACACTATTTTACGAAAGTAACTATATCTTACTCATCAGAAGCGTTATCCATAAAAGTCATTAACTCCCTTTCAGCGTCAAAATATTCGTCATCACTCATTGAATCGTCGTCTGGGCAAAAGAACACGAAATATAATGACATTTAAGGCATATATGTATGCAAGCATTGTCAATATTGCATTATAATAGTATGAGGGTATACCTACAAGGCATTTTAATAAAGTTATTTAACAATAAAAATGAAAAATGCTTTAAAACAGGATTTTGTTTTTCTGTCCATTCTTAAGCATTAAAATAAACGTTAAGACCTCGAAAGAAAAGCTCCTTTCTGATTTCCTCAAAATTATCATCCGAATCGTCCGAATTTTCCGCATCCTCTTTGTCAGCCATCTCTTTCCGTTGCTTTTCAAAATTGTGATAAATCAATTATAATAGCGTGGTAAGATCTTTAAATATAAAAATTTTAAAGCATAAATACATGGAATTGTTAAATGCCGGTGGGTTTTTAACAAATACAAAGCTTGTTATTGGGTTAAACACCAAACCATTCGTATAAAAGGCGGGATATTATAATATTTTTACTTGGCGTTTCTCTTTTTCCAGTCTTTCCTTCTCTTCAGCCTTACGTATCATCTTGTCCTAAAGGAAAATATTGCTGCATAGCATAATTGTTTGGTGCTTTTATATCGAATTTTCGAAAAATATTTATTCGTCGACAGACTATGTTCGTTTTAAAAGTATTTTGTAAACGAATCGGTCGCATTAAGGGGTACGATAGGATATTTATCTTTATCCCGGTAAATTGGAAACCACAAGGAAAACTATTACACGGTAAACGTAAAATTCCCTCGGAATTGTCTCAAAGGTTCGTTCTCAAACAAGTACCCGTCGAGTATTGGAGATAATAAAGAAGTATCTACTTTTTCTATTTTAACTTAATAATTTTCTAGGCTCAAGTGACGCCTGCAAAACACCTACATCACCTACAGCCAGCGTTAGGTTACGAAATGACAGCCTTTATGATGCCTGAAGACTGAGGTCGCTTTTACGGACTGAGCTAATCGGTCGGAGAAATACGTGACATGTGTCCGGTCGTGTGGCCGAATGTTGACCGCTAACAATACATACATCACATTAAATACAAAAATATATTTTTAGTGGACGAAACGTTCACATTGAGATATTGAGTAACAAGTTAAAAACAAAAGATTAAACGGCATCATTAAATGAAACCGAACGCGCAAAAACGCAAAATGGCGAATATGCAAGAGTTAGTTATGTCAGCTAATACAGGGAGTATACAAAGACAAACTTTTTAACTTACACGTAGAGTTAACTGAAAGTTGTCCACCAGTACGGCTATAAAGAGGCTGAAATAAAACGAAGAAGATAAGTATGGTATGCCGGCATAATGTGGCCATACAAATTATTGAGACTTACTTGAGAAACACAAAATATTCGATGATAATGTAGAAAAGGAGGTAGAAGAACATCTTTACTTCAAAATATCCTGCAAAATTATAACAAAAAGCTCGTCACTTGAAAATTATATAAGTATGATTTAATCCTTGTACACAAAATAACCAAGACGTAATTCATCTATATTTGACAGCGTGCATGGGAGATGCATGCTGTGGACTGTGCGACAGATGGTAAAGTCCCCATGTTTCATAAAGGACAATTCACCTGTGATAGCAAAGTAAATCGCCATATTTTCTTTTTAATCGTCATGCAAAATAAACTGCACTTATCTCAATTAGTTCGTTACAAGTTTATGGCGCGTGTAGGTGCCATGAAACCAGGGCCGGTTTTAGGCCGATTTGACCGATTAGACCAAATTGGGCCCCGCACCTTAAAGGGGCCCCGCGCTAGCTGGGGTCTTTCTGTATTACATGGTTTAAAATACTACTGAAACGTAAAATAAAAAGTAAAATAATATTCTTTCTCATTGTTATGCATCGTAACTAAGTCAAATTCACATTTCTGTGTCTGCCTGTTACGTCATAATGAACATGGTTGCAAAACAATATATATATATATATATATATATATATATGTTTGGAAGTAAAACAATATATGGTAAAAGCATCCACCTTTAATTTGTTTTATAGCAAATATTAAATGTCTATTTTTGTAGTTTGTATGTACTGGTATGTATTTTATGATATATAAACACCCATAATTTTTGCTATGAAGAGTAGGGGCCCCGCCATCACATTTCTAATTGGGCCCCGCGGTTCCTAGCACCGGGCCTGCATGAAACGGCGGGTTACGTTAACGGATCAAAGAAAATTCTAGCTGTACCGGCAATTTAAACCCATGGCGGAATAATTTAAACCCATGGCGGAAATAATCACGGCAATTTAAACCCATGGCGGAATCTTTGACAAGCAGCACTAATTGCATATTAAGTGTACATTGCTTGCAACACAGTTGTTCGTATGAGATTGTCTGGGATACTCGTTCTTGAAAACAATGTAGTGTTGTAACACATGTAATCATCAGTAAGCTAGTTGTGGTGTCCACAGTCAGGTTAACTGGTCTATTTCTGTACGTTGGAGACATGTTTACGGTTGTATTTCAATCCATTAAACCACTGCGGGCAGGAAACAAATTCGTTAATTGCTTTTCCCGAGGACGCAACCGATTTGTTAGCGACTGGTATGAAACCCAGCTAATATCGGCTGCTAGCCCGATGCGAACAAAACGCTCGAAAGAAGGGTAAAATTGTAGCCTTTGGAAATAGTATTGCCAATGTGTAGATTTAGCATTAAACCTTACCGAGTTTGTCAGTGACACCTGTGAAGATCTCGAACCAGTCGTCCAGTGTAAGGAGTTGGATCAGTGTAAACGATGCTTTTCCAAAATCGCCGAAGTGTTTTGGGTCAACTACAACGAAGAGACCTCGACCAATCACAGCAAATATAACTGCAATAGAGACTGGTTAGACATATTTGTTTTAAGCGGATATATCAGACTAAAGTGTAGAGTATTTATGTTAATGTACAGAGATCCAACCAGACACCACAATCGGGTTTCCGCGAAAGTATTGCAATGTGTTGTATTTAATAAAGACATTGGTGTGTTTGTTACACTTGATTTATTTTATACAATCCTTTAATCGGTTATAACCGAGAGTACATCGGTCTAACAGAAGTTACGGTATCAAGCTTCATTTTTACTTCACCTCCACAAAATTTAGCGGCTCTTGCTAAGAGTTAATTTGTTTATTAAGTCCATACACTTGTACCAGCCTTTTAATTTGACTTAAATGTTCGTAAACATTGCCCTGCGTTCAGTGAAGACAGAATAACCTACCCAGAAAAGTCATCATGAGCATTAAAATCGCTCCAAGAGATTGAAAGGAATGAA
>CH002990.1:215033-235840 GCA_000149265.1 Ciona savignyi | reverse complement strand
AAGTACCAGCTCCGACAGTAACTGGAGCCAACATCTCACAGAGACTTGTGCAAACGATCACCCATATCTACAAAATATGATTGAGATTCGTTTTTATACCCAGTTTTCCGCACTTGGTGATCACAAAATGGTTTTAGCATACGAATCAATTATTCGTTTTCATTAGAAGTTTACTTGTTATAAATAGGAGTATACACATTTGATGTTTTGTTAGAGCCCACAGGAGGTTAAGCGCTTTTGTATGATTGAACCGAAAAAACGAACAGTAGTAAGGCCTGGTATAAAATAATTAACAATCTGTGTGCTTAAGATATTTACTTTATGTTCAAGCTGATTACAAAACACAAACGCTGGGTATTCTTTCAAATGCAACGTGCCCGCAGTCGAGTTACTATGGCGTTTACAGGCAAAAACAAGAATTATTAAAGCAATCAATTGTTTATATTAACATACATTTCCCCTGTGTTGAACATATCATTCCAATCGACGAGTTTAAATCCACGCTAAGTCATGTGTGGGTTGAAACATGTGTTAGTTAAAAACCGGTAAAAAAGGGATTAAACCTGTTTGGTTTAATGTCCACGTTGGTTGAAACTCGTATATGATCCTACTTAAGGTCTATGAAGCATCCATAATATGAGTTTACCTAATATATCCCATCCACTTGAGAAATATTCAGCTCTTAGGACATACACCTTGAGTGCGCATTCAATAATATAAATTGCCATAAATATGCCGTCGATCACGGCAAAGTAATAGCCGAATTGGATTTCAATGGTTCTCCAGGTTGAAAGTACCAGCATCAAGGTGTTTGACAATATAACGGCCATGATAATCGACTTGAAAAAACTTGTGTCAATCAGGACGTGCATAGCTGTAAAATAGGATGGAAATAAAGTTTGTCAGCATACGGAGCGTGAACTCCGATCAATTATAAATAAAAAACGTTCAAATAACAGATAATTTACATAAGATTAACATTTTATTTGGGTACAGAAACCGGATTTTTAAACTAAACATTAAATTGCAACAGCAATATCCTTCTTGGCTTGAGTTTCGTTGTTGCGTCATAATCACCATCCCGGCATTCATGTTTTGAAACTTTTTAACGTCGGAAATGACATCTTTTATCTTATATCGAATCATTTTATTATTTTTTTTAAATATGGTCATTTTTAACGTAAATCAGAAGAACTAAGGTTAAAAAAATTAAAACAGATTTGTACATTTTGCGATCCGATATAGTACATTTAAATAAACCTAACAGATGTATGTGCGCTAACTATGTTTTCCAACCTTTTCTAAAGTCGCTAGCTTGCTCATCAAACTCAACTTGTTTTACCACGTCATCCTGTTTCTTTTTTATGTCTCCTAAATGGAGATTTACTGCTCTTAAGTCAACGAGAGTTGAGTTCGAACCCTGCTGTGAACCCAGCTTCTTGCCGTCGATACTGGAAGGGCCGATAAACATTAAAAAATTATACTCGAAGCGAGATATTTACAAACATTTGGTCTATTTCTGAAAGGGGCTATTGGTTAATGTATTATTTAGGCATTTTTTTTGAGTTAATAAATATTTAGGTTGTAAAATAACCACATACCTGTATCGCTTTTTTGCCTTGGTGTGAATAGCTTTGCTTACGGAAGACATATCTGCTCTTCTGTTATAAAATGGTCTGATTTTCGTTAAAATTACCAAGCAGTGATAAAAAGGGTATAATGCAAGCCGCAAATAAGGCATTGTGACGCAAATAAAGACGTGTTACGGAGAATTGGCTAATCATTTTTATTTCCAATTGAGAAAACGCAGAGAAAGGGCTGTGTGTTAAAGTGTTCTAAATACAATCGCTAAGAAGGTTTAGAGTTAGACAACGAACTTTTAATGTTTAAGGACATAGCGACTAGCTGTCGCATGGTTGCAATTCCATTATCCCAAAATTAACTGCCAGATCAACGATATATATAGCTACACAATATGGTTGTTATATATTGTTTACGGACGTTTTACTAGTGAGCTGGTCGGAAATCAGATCGTGACCTGATTTGTATCTTGCAACCGTAACAGAATTACAAAATTTGACGTGTCGTCCTTCTATGTCTGGCTACCAAACTACATGGAAGTGTCACAGACATTGAACGTACCTTGGCCAGGCATTTTACGTTGTCCAATCAGTAAATGTGATAGGATAGGATGTTCATGTTTATTTCCGTAAAAGGGAAAACCAAGGGGGTTAACACACGGGTAATCGTGAGATTACCTCGGTTACCGGTTCTATTGCAGTGTGTTGTGTATGATAGACACGTTCTTTCAATTTGGTATAATTCAATAATCCGCTGGGTTCTTTCGGTTAAAAGGTGTCGCACTAAACCACCAGTCTAGCCGGTTTGATCGGGGCAATGGAATTTAAAATAAAAACTGTTATATATTTTACTACCTTTGTCTGATTTTGACGTTGTGTACAATTTAGTAATAAAATTAATGATACCATAAAAGTGCCCACAAACACGTAGATCGTTGACAAGTAACACCATAGCATACTAAACTTGTTTAGTATACTATGGCAATACAAAAGCTCTTGAAGGTCGAGCCACAAAGTAGCATCCAATCGGTTTGCTGTGTGCTGCGGAGCGTTGTATGACGTCACAATACGTGTGCATAGATCTTTAGTAATATCTGTGTGTTTACATTAGTAAACAAACGGTAATATTTAGCTGTTATTTATGTATTATATTGTTGATAAAACTTTTATAGTATAAATTTAGAGAATGGCTGCAAAACTGGCAAGGTTAATGTTTCAAAAGACCAGAATATCACCGTTTAAACCGTTGCATGTGCGAAGAAATGGCGATTTTTCCGGATTGGGCAAGCTAAACCACGTTGCAATTGCTGTTCCGGACTTGGAAAAAGCCACGAGTTTATACAGGGACGTGTTTGGTGCATCTGTTAGCGATGTTGATAATTTACCAGAACATGGAGTAAAAGTTGTTTTTGTAAAGCTTCCAAACACCAAAATCGAACTCTTGCACCCTCTTGGCGAAAACAGCCCCATTTCAGCTTTTCTCAATAAAAACAAATCCGGAGGTATTCACCATATTTGTATCGAGGTGGAGGACATCAAGGTTGCCATGGAGACTTTGAAATCTAAAAACATTCGCGCTTTGAGCGAAGAACCTAAAATTGGGGCCCATGGGAAACCTGTTGTATTCTGCCACCCGAAAGATTGTGGTGGAGTATTGTTAGAATTGGAGGAAGTTTGAACTAAATTCCTGGGTTAAAGTATGCGCAATACAATAGTTTGTTTTGCAATAGGGAATATGTTATAACTGTAGGAGTGTGGTATTGTGTTTATGATCGTGTTATCATGGCTATCGACTTGTGAATAATGGAGATGGGATAGTACACAAGCTATGCAGCTGGAAAAGAACAAACTAGGTTTCCCTTCGTTATATAAGTCCTTATTCCTATACCTTCTCAGGAATTGGAAAATACTATTGCATTATCAATCAAATGAAAACTTGGTTTAAATTTAACTATTAAATAGTAAAGATCTACTTATCATTAATATGTAGTTGATGATTTAATTTGTATTTGCTGCATCAGAAGTTTTTTACATGTTGTAAAACAGCTTGTTTGGAGCGATATTGCAACAAATTATCAACAGCATTAGTATTTTATTTATGATTTACTTTATTTATAGATTATTTTAGTAATTATTGGGAAATTTTGTTATTATATACTGTAGAAATATGTTGAGATTAAACAATCCCAAGATCCAAAAGTCAATTTCAATATTATCAAAGGTAAATAATTTTAAATATGAATAAAATATTTATGTTTTAGCCCTGTGAAAGTAAAACACAGAAGAGTTCTCACATG
The DNA here is from genome assembly GCA_000149265.1 of Ciona savignyi. Taxonomy (NCBI): domain Eukaryota; kingdom Metazoa; phylum Chordata; class Ascidiacea; order Phlebobranchia; family Cionidae; genus Ciona; species Ciona savignyi. The sequence continues at coordinate 231,963 of CH002990.1, read as the reverse complement.
GGCCATTGTCAGATTACCTAGTGGCCATTAAGGGATTACTAAAGCAATGTGTTTTATGTGTTTTTTAAGTTTTAGGACAACTTATTAATCCCCGGAGTTCAGGTGATGTCCGCTAAGTGCCTTGCTCATTGACACATCTATCTAGAAAGCGGCTGATTTTGAACTTGCAACACCTCTCTAATGCAATTACCGACTAAGCTAACCTGGCAGATATTTGTTGTATACCTTTCAATCTGTGCATATAAAAATTGTTTTGATTACAGAAGGCATTATTGGGAAACTGTAGATATGCTTCAACTTCGGTATGTAAATTTTGTACAAAAGTTTTGTTTTAAAAAGTTTGTTTTTTTAACATCCATATAATTTTACAGACCACCAAGCTGTTTATAGACGGAAAGTTCATTGACTCAACTACTGACAAATGGATAGACCTCCATAATCCTGTAAGTTTCATTTATATTTGTCACATGCTTTTTTAAATTTTGGTGCACAAATACATGTTTAAAGTTTAGTTTATTTTGATCTTGTTAAATTAAAATTTTGTCGCATTGTTTATCGTTAATAACCTCGTGTCTTGTGTGCGAGTCGGTTTTTAAATCAAGTATGGTGGGAACAGTGACAATACCCCTTTCTCTGTGGTTAGATAGGTGATCTGCAATGAAAAGTCACGTCGTATACATTAAAGGAAAAACCCGAACATGTTCAATGTAACTTCTCGACTAGGTGCAGTCTACTAGTGAGAAGTTGCAGTATGCTTAGATGGCTTCTTTTATTTAGAGTTTGAAATAACGTTTCATTATCCAAAAACTTTTAATTTAAATTCGAAATCGTTACTGGAATGATGGCAGGAACAAAAACCTTGTAAATGGTGGTATTTTAAGGAACATTATTTGGAAATAAAGACCTAAACACTGGAAATTTGTCATGTATGACTCCACAATCACCCATAATTTCAAAACATTAACTAAAACTATAAATAGACTGATTAACTCACGAAAAATAAGCAAGCGGTGAAAACAAGCATTTTATACTTGAAATGGTGGTGGGAAAAAAGAGTACAATAGCGATCTTATTCCCTTGTGACATCTATATAAATATATACAATAACAGCGAGGATAAATCTTAAAATTATTTGTGTGTTTTCATTAACAGATCTATTTGGAAGCTATTTGAAATTGTAGATTCAAAATTATCAATTTCAAAACAATTTTGGGATATTACTTTATTTATTAAGAACATCTGTAGCTTAATTTGTTCAAAACAGTTTAAAGTAATTACACTATGCAACACCACAGTGACTATGACTAAAAATGTATTTTTGAGAATATCACCAACATACCGCAATGATGTAGTCAGTGTTCCAAAAATCAAATTTTTTTGCTTACTTTGTACAACTGTGTGCCAAGCACTTATTACTTGTTTAATTTTGCTTTGGTTAAATTTAAGCTTAAGGACACAGGGACCTAAATTTACCATGAAACATTTTTTTACCTTGATTTATCAAATTTCTGAATTGTTGATATATTGGAAAAACGGAAGTATGAAAAACAAATTGAATTGCATTAACAAATTGTTTCCAGCCACCTGAAGGGCTTAGCAATAACAACATAATAAACAAACATTAATAATGCTTTGTAAAACTGCAGTGATTTATATTGCTTTTTTCCTTTTTTTTAACAGTTTTGTTATTTCTCATAGAGGCCGTTTTTTATTCTTTGGGCATTTAAAGATTAAAAACAATTGAATTATCATGGATAATAAATAACATTTTTTTGAGATAAATAAACATATAATTAATTTATCATGGAACAAATGAAAATGTTTATAGTGTAAAAACAAACTATTAATTCATCACAGGCAACAAATGAAGTTATAACTAAAGTTCCACAAGCTACTCAAGATGAAATGAACGCAGCAGTGGACGCAGCAAGACGTTCATTCAAAGGCTGGGCTGACAGTTCAGTGTTGCACCGACAGCAAATTATGTTCAAGTACCAACAACTCATCAAAGATAACATGGTATTGTCTGTCGAGTTGCATAATTATGTTTGTTTGTTGGTGTTTCAATATTGAATAATAAATTGAAAAAAATGCATACATTCGTGTACTGTATTCAATTAAAAACCGGGCATACAGTTAAAAAAACTGAAATAAATATGTACAATATTACATACATACTTTTAATACACATTACACATGCCTTTTACAATTAGCAACAACCACGGTTTGACAATACATTTCATGGCAAACATTCACCAGCAGCATTTTTTGTTTTTATGGAGAACTGGTGATCCAACTAACCCAACAAAGTATCTAACATATTATGGCGTATTAATGCCTAAAAGGAGTTGATGATAATGCAAGAGTATTCAACTAATCTCGAATTAGTCATACTATTCGTATGTTTAGCTATTTCATTGTTGTTTAGAAAGAACTGGCGGAATCGATCACCAGAGAACAAGGAAAAACGTTAGCAGATGCAGAGGGTGATGTCATGAGAGGATTGCGTGAGCATTTCTTTATTATCTTTGTCTGTAGAGTGGTTATATTGAGGTTGTTGGTGGTGGGGTTGACATGCTCAGTGTGTGTAGTGTGTTTATCTTAGCAGTACGTGCCAACCTCATCAATTTCAACTGGGTTGTATATTATTTCATACAAATCATATAATACTACATGTTAAACTTGAATTTTAATTATTAGTAATGTGGGCCAAGTAAAAACCAAAACATATCTTAAAAATCTATTGAAATTCTATATTACATTACATTAATAAGGGCGGGTCGACAGTAGCTACTGGGACCAGGAATTTAGGCCATGGAAGGCCCATTACTCCAGCGCCCAGGGCTAGCATGGATCCGGGATATAGCGGTCAAGTCTGCCAGTGTCCTGAAGGAAACTGACTAAATGCTTGACCGGAATAGATGCGAGATCATCAGATTTAAAAACTCCAAAATTCCTCCATCTGGTTACAGCAAATGCTGGACAATGGCCAACATAGTGTAAAGGAGTCTCGTCTTCTTCTTGGCAGAAGGGACAGGTTGCACATGCCGTGCGCATGAGGATGGATTGGTGCTTTGCCAAATTAGCATGACCAGTGATAATCTGAAGAACAGATCGTAACTGTCTCCGCCGCAGCCGGAGAAGTTCCCTGGACAGGGATAGGCCTTGTCCAAGATACTCCTTCGTCTGACGACAGCCACAGTGTTGTCTCCATTCTTCAGCATGTTTTCGGCTCATCCACGCCTCCAATTCTGTTCTGACAGAGCAGACAGGAATACAGAGGGATGGTTCTGGACCGATGAAGGCAGTGCTGGATGCGTCACGAGCCAACTCGTCAGCTTGATCATTGCCATCAAAGTTTGAGTGGCCTGGAATCCAGCAAAGTTCCACAAGATTAAGCCCTCCAAGATTGTGAAGAAGGTACCATGTCTCTCGCAGCAAGGGGCTATGTATCTTCAAGCTCAATAGAGCTTTCAGAGCAGCCTGACTATCACTGTGAATGGTGATGGACATTTTTGCAGTGTTCCAAGACTGCAGAATCCTTGCAGCATGATTTATTGCAAGAATCTCTGTCTGAAAAACTGAGGGGAAGCTTCCAAGTGGAAAGCTGAATTTGTAATCAAACTTGGTGGATTGAATAAGTACTCCAGCACCAGTCGATCCATCTAGTCGTGACCCATCGGTGTAACAGACAAGCTGTGATGGGTCAGATGGTCGTACAGGTGGAGTGATGTTGTCACGGTCGCTGATCTGAATCGCGAAGTGGCGTTCCAGATGGAGAGTGCAGGAACTGCAATCCACTGGCAATGAGAGAAGATGGATATCTTCCATTGCTTGGTTGCAGATGTCAATATGACTTTTCTTGTGCCACACTGAGTAACCAGTCCCCTTCCAGTGGCCTAAAAATCTAAGGCGGTGTGCCGTTTTAATGGCTGTGCCCTGGAGGTACAGGTGCAGCGGGGGGAGGTTAAGTAGCATCTCCATTGCCCTTGTGGGGGTGCCTTTAAAGGCGCCAGTGATGCATAGGCAGGCCAACCTTTGAACCTTGCGCAGGTTGTCCTGTATATTGCGCTGGTATGTTGCGCTGACTGACACTAATGAAGCATAGGTCAGGATAGGTCGGATAATCTGACAGTAGAGCCACATCATTATTTTTGGCTGTAGCCCCCATGTAGGGCCAACTGCTCTACGGCATTGTGCTAGAGCAGCAGTTGCCTTCTTGATACGACTTAAATGGTGATTCTTCCAAGACAGCTTGTTGTCCAGGATGACACCAAGATACTTAGCTTCCTTTGATAGGCTAAGCTGGATATTGTGGAGAAAAATTGGTCTTAAAGACCATTTTCTCCTTCTTGTGAACATTACCACCACTGTCTTTGCCGGAGCAAAGCGAAGGTGGTTGTTTATTGCCCATTTCTCCAGACGATTAAGGGTTGATTGGGCAATCGTCCCAATCGTTGATGGGTCTGGGCCAGATATAATGACGCTCAAGTCATCAGCATATGCTTGCACAAGTGCAGCCTCTTGGCTAGTGAATTGGCGTAGTAGAGTGTCCACCAGGAGGTTCCATAACAAGGGGGATAGGATTCCCCCTTGTGGACAACCTTTTTTGACCTGTTTTTTCTCTGTACAGCCATGCAGTTCTGCTGTGGCTGTTCGGTGTTTAAGCATATAACTTATCCACCGGATAACTGTTTCATTAACATGATAATTTCGCAAAGGAACTATCATGGAATCGAAAGTGGCATTAGAGAAGGCTCCTTCAATATCCAGAAATACTCCAAGTGCATATTGGTTATGAAAGACCGCCTTCTCCAGTTTGATGATCATATTATGGAGGGCATCTTCGGTAGAAAATCCCGCTCTATATGCATATTGGTTGGGGTGTAGGGGGGATTGTCCAATAGGTCCCTCCTGCAGATACCAAAGTATGAGTCTCTCGAAGCCCTTCATCACGAATGACATGAGACTCAGGGGTCGATAGGCTTTTGCCTATGAGTAGTCTTCCTTCCCTGGTTTGGGTGGGAAAACCACTCTTGCGACCAGCCATCTTTGTGGGATAAAACCCAACAGGAGAGATGCTTTAAAGATCTGGATAAGAAGGGGGCACAGGATTTCCAATCCTTTTTGAATAAGTATTGGATAGATTCCATCAGGCCCTGGGCTTTTAAAAGGCTTAAATGATGTATAAGCAGCCTTACTTCTTTCAGCTGTGATGAATGTTGTTGACTAGCACTTCATCGCTAGCTTGAATTGAGGACCATTGTTTAACGTGGTTAGTAGATGATCCTTGATTATTTACATTCTCTGGGAAGTGTGCGTCCAGTAGAACGTGTAAGGTTTCAGATGGAGTGCTGGTGAAATCACCATTTGATTTCCGTAGAGATCCAATCTGAAGAGAGCGATGCTTCTTGAGGATTCGATGAAGCCGTGCCATTGCTGGCAAGGTGTTCACCTCCTCACACAGTTTGCGCCAAGACGCCCGTTTTCTGGAGCGAATGGCATTTTTGTAAGCTCGGGTGCTTGCCTTGGACTCATCCCATGCGGCAGGAGTCTTAAGCTTAAGAGCTTTCCGGTGGGAGCGTCTCGCACAGCGACGAAGAAGTGTGAGTTCTGAGCACCACCAGGAAGGAGTGTCATTTGATGTTCTTTTGATCAGGCGACACGATTTCTCATATGATAAGGTAATGGCTGTTTCGACAGCTTTCGCCAGCATGTCGACCTCCTTAGCAGTTTTTGGAGGTGCAGCTGGAATTGCCTCACACAGGAGAGTTAGTTCTTGCAGGTAGAGCATCCAGTCAGTTTTGCGAACATTGCTGTGATGCGATGGAGTGGTCTTACAAAGGTTGTTCACCCTGAAAGTTATTAATTGGTGGTCGGACAAAGAAGCTTCTTTGCTGACCTTCCAGTCAGACACCTTTGAAAGCAGATTGGCAGAGCACAGAGTGAGATCGAGAACCTCAGCTCTGTTTCTGGTGACAAAGGTCGGAGAGTTGCCAGTATTGCATACTGACAGCCTTGTGCTCATTAAATACTCCATAAGGGCATGCCCCCGACTATTGCAGTCAGTGCTTCCCCAGTAGTAATGGTGAGCGTTTGCATCTGTCCCAATGAGCAGACGAAGGTTTGATTGTTCACAATAGGTGACAAGTTCTCGCATCTTGTGCGGTGGTGGTTCCGTGGGGTCATCACCAGCCATGTAAACAGAACAGAAAACAACAGGGTTTTTGCTGTTAGTGTTGTCTGCAATTGCAATTGTGCAGGTGTCTCTATCCATGAATTGGAGTAGAGGCCACGCCACCAGATTCTTTGCAGACAGGATGCAAGCACGTGGCTTGCTTGAATTAGGATCAGAAAAGCAGCAAGCATTCTGAGGAACAAAGGCCACTTTTCCTCGCTTACAGTATGGTTCCTGTATGAGGGCAAGTGGTGTTTGCCCCATTGTTTGGAACCGACCCATTAATTGTTGGGCGGCTGCTATACAATGGTGCAAGTTGATCTGGCAAAGAACAAGGTCCTTGCTAGTCTTTTTCAGAGCCTCCATCACACACTAGTGTTTAAGAGACTCTGAGTGGGTAGTGGCTTCCACGGACCGGTTTCCCACAAAAGTGAGAAGGCCTGCCATGTAGTGAGGGCTGAAGTCCATCTTGCGTAGATCTTCAATCGCAGACATCTCCACACCTACACGTAGGTGTGTGCCTTCTTCCGTCACTTCGCCGACGTACCCACGGACGTGGAACTTCTCAATCGGAAGTTCGGAGTTCTGGAACCCGAGAAGACGAATAAACCGCTTCCGGGTTTGTTCGAACCTTCGGGTCGGAGACCCAGACAGTATAGACCCGTTCGTTGAGACGATCTTCGGGCCCATTTGCTGTATAGCCAATGTTCTTACCTGGCATTGGTGGTAAACCACGGATAAACCTCCTGAAGGCCGCCAGTGATGCTGCATCCATACAGGTGACCTTCATGGTACCTGACTTTAGCAGCACAAGCCCTTTGGCCTTTATAAGAGGAAGTGTACCGTCCAACATGGAGTCTGCCATAGCACTCTCGATGTAGCGGATATCAGCCTGGACAAGACTTTCTGACCCGCTAGCGGGTAGAACATCAAGTCTAAGACTGCTGTTTGCCGCATCTGCATATGACGTAGCTCGTGTGGACGACGCAGATGGACCACGGGGTTTTTTTGTGGCCGGAGTAGGGGTGGTGGAAGAGGAAGTTTTGCTCTGCCTTTTCCGTTTAGCGGACCCGCTGGCGCTCACTTTGCCATCCCCAGTGGGGGCAGCTGTGGGCACTGAGGTGTTGCTGGGCCCGGGACGATTGCAGAGATTATCATTGGCTTTTCGGGCTCGTTTCCGAGCCTTCTGCCGCCGATTCTTTTCTCTTTTATACTCCGCCTTGGAAGGTGCTGGCTCACAGGCTTCTCGTGTCCGCCGAATGGAGTTTGCTTCACCTAAAGTGCCATAAAGCATTATTTAGAAATTCTATATTGATGAATTTCTAAATAATGCTTTATGGCACTTTTAATTAAAATATTACACATGTCTCAATGTTAGAAGTATTGTATAGACTTTATTTTTTTTGCTTAGACTATCCCCATATGCATTTTTTATAGTGACTGTTTTTCTTTATTTAACTAGTGAATATGAATGTAAAAGCATCAAATTTGAATTTTCAAAACTTATCAGTTGTTGCATATTGGTCCTTAGAGGTTGTGGAGCATTGCTGTAGTATCACCAACCTCAGCCTTGGAGAAACAATGACATCGGTGGCTAAAGACATGGACACCCTCACATACCGTTATCCACTCGGAGTGTGCGCTGGTATCACACCATTTAACTTCCCCGCTATGATACCACTCTGGGTTGGTTGAATTCATTATAATACCAGTGTTTTTACCCGTTTTTAACACATTTTAAACATGATTTAAGTTGTGTATTAGATTTATTTAAAATGATTCTTTTATAAAATGGTTTAGGAAAAAAAACCTAGAACACTGTCAGAATTACAGCATACACATTTATGACCAGACAGAATTTTGATTTAATCTCCAGTTTGATTGCTTATCTGCCTGACTTTTGTATGTGTTTACCAATTGTTTGGATCGGCTAATTAATATTGGTAACTGTCTCGATGTGGAATTAAAGGGATTATTCTAAATTAAAATGATGTTAAATTATCAACACACTGCAACAGTTAGCATACCTTGACTGTGCAAGGAGGTAATCTAACAATTATCTCTGTTATAACTTCCTTTCTTATCCCATTCATGCGCAAAAATGGTTTCCTCCAACCAGTAATAATATAATGAATGCATTTTAAGTTACTCAATTTTTTAACTGCCTGCGCTTGGCCGGTTAGCCTAGCGGTTAAGTGTGTCGCCTTTCAATCGAAAGGTTTAGGGTGCGGAACTGGTCGCTAGCTAGTCGGTTGTGTCCTTGGGCAAGGCACTTTACGGACATTGCCTGAACCCAGCGGATTAATGGTTTCTACCAAATTGAAGGAACATGTCTATCATAAATACAACACACTGAAATAGATCCGGTAACCTGGTGATCTGACGATTGCCTGTGTGTTAACCCCCTTGGTTTTCCCATTCACGGGGATAAACATGAATATCCTATCCTATTCTACGTTTTATTTACTGGGTCAAACAATTACCATGCACGTGCTAACAGATGTTCCCAATGGCAATGGTGTGTGGAAACACGTATGTGATTAAACCATCAGAGCGTGATCCAGGCGCGACCATGTTATTAGCTCAACTTGCACAAGATGCCGGGATTCCCGACGGAACTCTCAATGTCATTCATGGAACTCATGATGGTGAGGTGTTTACATTTTTTGAATTGAACATGTTTTCATGGGTTAGGAAAGCTAAAGACATACTGCATTTATTAGAATATCATATTCTATCTACAATATCACTATTTACCTCTAATTAATCGAGGCACAATACGCCCAACATTTTATGTACTGTGAAAAAAACTCTTTTTAAGGTTCCGTTAAAAATGTAAGTGACTACACCAGGATAAACAGTAGCACATTTCACATTTTATCTTTTGTTTCGTCAAAATGGCAGTCACTTTCCAATAAAAAAAACACTTCCGAGGTAAAGCCATATGCGGCCACCAAACTTAATCATTAATAAATACCCCAATGTTTGTCCGCCGTTTATCAAGTTATTAGCGGAAAACACATATTCTGCAAAAAGCTATAAACGGTGTACAGCCATATTGCTGAAAGTAACACTGTTTGGTCATCTAAAGGGGTGGATAAATTGTTTATTATACACAAATCATTATACACAACCCATACATTGTGAAAGCTATAGTGCAATTTGTATTAAATGTGCTGGCTGCTAGTCTCGTAGTACAAAACTTTTTTATCTTTTAAATCTCTGTTGTTTTTTCCGTCTTTTCCTTTTTGTTTTACATGTGCATAAAGATATACAAATACATGAATATAACTAATTTCGTCAACCGCGCTTAACCTGTGTTATTTGTTTCCCTTGCAGCTGTGAACTTCATTTGCGACAATCCAACAATCAAAGCGGTTTCATTCGTCGGTTCAAACCAAGCAGGAGAATACATCTACGATCGAGCCACCAAGCATGGAAAGCGGGTCCAATCTAACATGGGAGCAAAGAATCATGGGATCATTATGCCTGACGCAGCTAAGGTATTACACTTCTCTATGTAGCTTGTAAACTTGGGTTCAATTAATGTGTTTTTTTGTACTCATTTAGGTTTATACAGCTAAGTTTATAACAGACATACATGTAGTGAATATGGTTTACATAGTTTCACATGAAGTTAAACAAAAGCTTTTTACTAGTAAGTTGAAATGTGGTCGGATAAAAACTAACTTTCTACAGGACTGTTGTGTTTTAAAGGCAAGGGAAATTGGCAGACATTGACTGAACCAAGTGGATTATTTAATTGATTATAAAAAAAACTGTAGTATTTTTTCAGTATATTCACCGCATTGCAATGGCTTGACTTTTTTCCTTTGTGGGGATAAAAAATAAATACTATCTAGGGCCAAAAATCCATAAAATTTCAGGCGAGTAAGAATTCAATGATAAGGATTAAATTCTTGCACTGCGTGCGTCACGCCAGTAAACAAGCGAGTGTAACTCGAACGGTTTTTTGGCCATGTTAGACTATTTATATCCTTAATGCCTTGTACTAAATAAATATTATAAAAATGGCTGTGGTAGATTCTTATCCAAAACCTTACAATTAATAATCCAACGCATCACAAACTAGTGTTTATTCTCGTCTTAAAACTGTTTTTATTTTGATACAGGAAAATACATTGAATCAGTTAGCTGGTGCTGCGTTTGGTGCAGCTGGTCAGCGTTGCATGGCTCTTTCCACTGTTGTTTTTGTGGGAGATTCAAAAGAATGGATCACTGATATTAAAGACAGGGCTGAAAAACTAACCGTCAATGCAGGTAAACTTTTAATATATTGGTGTGTGAAACATTGCAGCTTTTGTTAACTGCAGTTGCTTGCTGACAATATTTCAATATTTTTGTCCTTCTTAAGTTTTTATTTTTGGTTGGATAAAGTGTTTATTTTTGGTTGGATAATTTAATTAATTTTTTAAGGACAAAATAACAATTTTAATCCTCCAGAGCACCGTACAACCAGTTTGGCTTTTTTGCGCTATTTTATGGTTATGGGATTGATAAGTTCTGATAGGAGATTAACTTCTGCAACAGCCTTGATACTCAGAGAATGGGTGCAATGTAATATGAAGATTACGTGTATTATCTGCCTCTGTGTTTTCTTATTCACAGAGAAAAAACATGAATATACTATTAGAGAATTATTGTTCTTGTTATAATCACAGTAAGTGTCATACAGGAAACAACTGTAAAGAAAGTAGTCCGGGCGAGTACTAAACCAAGCTCCTACCTGACCAGAACTGTCTCATTGTGTTGAAATTAAATCTAAAATCATTTCATCAGGTGACCAGGCAGGGGCTGATTTGGGGCCTCTGATCACCCCGGAAGCGAAGGAAAGGGTGTGCAACCTCATTCAAAGTGGGGTGGATGAAGGGGCAACCCTTTTGCTGGATGGCCGAGACATTAAAGTTAAGGGATATGAAAATGGAAACTTTGTTGGTCCGACAATTATAACTGGTGTCACAGTAAGTACCATCCGTACATTCTAATGTGTGAGCTGGTAACCAGGGCTGTGACGTGTTTTTTCACAAGCTGTGTTAACTACAACCCGTTTTATTATTTTTAATATTGTGTTCAATTAAGAGGGCACATCAATAGAAAATTGTTTAGTTTTGATCAGTACTGTACTGAATATACCTTGACATTAAATATAACAGGTTATAGGCCTATCTATTTTAAAAATCTATTTTACCGTAAAACCTTTATTTAAGTGCCACGGCGTACTATTTTTCAACCCTTTCCTAATAGTGATGTTCTATTAAAATAGTGTTCAATCAGAGGGTTCCATTTTTCGACTACCTGGAATGTTTGGAAGATAAATTTAATTAATAAGAAAAAAACATCTAACACAGTTAACATCTAATATATAAAAAACAAGAAAAAACATCAATCGTAACACTATTACTGGTAAGTAACAAAAAATACACTTGAGAAAATCAAGTGACCGATTTCATAGCCATAATAAATGTCAAAGTGGCAGTCTATTAGAGGTGGTGCTCTTATTTTCAATCCTTCCTTTATAGTAGGGTTTAAATAGAGGTTTTACGGTATTCGTATTTCGACGATTTTTTGCACTTTTAAATTTGTCAAATTGTTATTTTGTCTTTAATTTCTTCTCAGCCTGATATGACCTGCTACAAAGAGGAGATATTCGGGCCTGTGCTTGTGGTGATGGAGGCTGAAACGTTGGATGATGCTATCGAAATCACCAACTCCAACCCTTATGGCAACGGAACTGCTATTTTTACCAGGAGTGGGGCAACAGCAAGAAAGTTCATCAATGAAATCGGTCAGTCACATGTTAAAAACATACTTTCTGCATTCTACCAGAATGTTTACAAATTTTGATGGGTTGGTTACTTGTACTATTTTGATTTCCTGATAAGAAACTGACAGTTTATTCCACTGGTGCCATCAGAATACTACATGCCCACTATTAGATTGCTTAGGCTTTTATAACACGTTCAATTAATACTTTAATTTGTACCCTTCCACTTGAATCCTCTCAATACCTGGAAACCATGAAATCTTATAGCTAAGATGGGGATTAAACTGTGGACTTTTCCTGAGCCAAAAGGTTGTTGGATTAAAACTATCACTAGTTGATTGTGTCATTGTGCAAATTGATTACTGTACCATGGCTTAGTCAAATGGATTAATGGGTTTGTTAAAAAAACAGTGAAAGCATCTAAATCATATGCACAACACACTGGCCGCCGATGATCCTCCATGTGATAACAATCCCTGCACTTTTCCATCCTTGTAAATAAACATTGCCTGAACCCAGCCGATTAATGGGTTCTGCTAAATTAAAGGAACGTGTGAATCATACGCAATAGCTCCGGTAACCCGACGGTGGACGCGAGGTGTTCTGACGATTGCCCGTGTGTTAACCCCCATGGTTTTCCCATTCCTGGGGATAAACATAAATATCATATCCTATCCTATCCTAAACATACATCCTAGGCAATTGTTTACCTAAATAGTGCACTTAAATACCTTCACTCATAGCCAATGTGTTACATAAATAAGGTTCCAGTAAAAAACTTCAAGAACCAACAACTATATTTCCAGATGTCGGGCAGATTGGAGTCAACGTTCCCATTCCAGTTCCACTTCCCATGTTTTCATTCACCGGTTCCAGAGCTTCCTTCCGTGGAGACACTCATTTCTATGGCAAAGAGGTAACTTTGGAATGCTTAATTTAATTGTATGTTGTATAAAACCCCTAACGCCCAGTATAGTTAAAAGACTTTAGTAACTTTATAATAAGCAAGTCAAATTTTTTACTTTTTGTGATATACACCACAATTGACGTTAATGGATATTGATGCTGCCAATACTGAAATATACATCTTAAATAGAATAAACTTGACTGATTATAGGTCCTTTATTGATAAGTGTAAATATGGTTGGATGGATGGATATGTTATTTCCATTTTTATGACTGGGAAATCACAAATTTATTGCTCTGCTGAAGAATACTACTAACTAGCTTTAGACGGGTTTGGATTCAACACTTTTTCAGATGCTGTGACACTGCCCTAACTGGCCGGATGATAGTTAATATTAGGTGTAGGATTTATAAATAATAGTTAAAACACCTCCGTCCACTAATGTGGTTTGGAAATTTCAACAGTTTTTAACAAAGTTTAATTTATTTTAAAGGGAATCCAGTTCTACACACAGTTGAAGACGATCACACAGTTATGGAGGGAGGAGGATGTGGAACACGCTAAACCAGCAGTTTCCATGCCTGTTATGCGATAAATATATGCACAAACCTAACCATTATGTTTCCTATCTATGATTTTAATAATGCGATGTGGTATGTAAAAATCATGTGTTTTTTTACTAATGATGTAATGTTTCTGAATATATGTATTTTATGTACATCATATTTAAAGTACATTGTGGTTTTGATATTTAATCACGGAAATAAATAATTATTTTGCTGGGAGTGATAAACAAAATACGAAATAGTAGTTCAACGGTGGCACAGTTATTTATGTGCAATTTATTTTGCTTTTGTAGTAAACGAATGTATTAAATAAAATTCGACTAAGCGGAGTACTGTGTTTACCATCAAAAAAGAAGTCACACATGTAAGTTCTTAACAGTAAGAATTCGGATGCTCTACCGATTTTTAAAGTTAACTGTTTAGCTTCGGCACAGTTTTTTTTGGTTGTGTCCCTGGGCAAGGCACTTCACGGACATTGCCTAAACCCAGCGAATTAATGGGTTTCATCGAATTTAAGGTACGTGTCTACTGCAATAGCTCCGGTAACCCGAAGGTAATCGGACGATTGCTCGTGTGTTAACCCCATTGGTTTTCCCAATCACGGGGATAAACATGAATATCCTATCCTTGTGTGCAAAATTGAAAGATCGTCAGGACGCATATATACTGGAATGCACTTGTTTTTTGGTTAGATATATAGCGTTATTGGACCGAAAGTAAAGAGATTCAAAGTTAAATTAATTTGTAGGGCAAACTAAATGATGACAATTTCAACTTCGTTCAAATGCGATTGAAATTGTTCAGTTACCGGCGTTTTGTGGTCGGTTGAGTAATGTTTATGGTTTTGTTTCTACCTGCGTTGTTCATTGAAAATTGCACACGTAAACAATTCTGCGTTATACATCTCATTTTATATTTTCCTTGTTAAAAAGGCATATAAAAGACTCGCTTCACATTACAAATGTGCTTTCAAGCTAAACTATGTTATTTTACGCGCACGTGATTTCGCCGACGAGCACACCGAACGTACCCTGTAGCCAATTCACCATTTATTTAATTAATTAGCCTGGTATGCTTATAGGGTATTTTACTTGCACCATTGCGCTCAGCGTATTCAAAATGCAATTACCTGTCAACTAGTGTAAGTGTCAACACCTGCATATATTTAAATAAGCAATCTCCAAAGATTATAGCTCCGGATAACCCGGGTGCGAGCAACGACTTATATAATAAGTTATATGTCGTTGGTGCGAGGTAATGTGACGATTTCTTATTTACATCTTTATGGATGTACGAAGATAACGAATACCCTATGTAACTATTATTACAAAGTACTAATATCAGAATATATGTTTGCGACATTTTGTAGTCTGGATAATAATGTCGGCTGTCGTGACTCGTGTTAGATGTTGTTGTTGTTATGTATCATTTTGTCTGGTTTTGAATCAACGTAACCGTGATACGTGTAAACAATTTACTAGTACCGGTATATTATAACGTGATAAAATGGCCTTGCACCTTTATAGGTTTACAGCATTCCCAGGTGTAAAATTTTGCAGCAGAGTTTGTAAAATGTCAAGCAAGGATATTTGCGATATTCGTAAGCCTTATAAAGATGAAACTGAACCGTTTTTAGAATTGCATTTGGAAAGCAAGAATCCTATTAAACTCTTTGAGCATTGGTTTGCAAAAGCGCGGAATAATACTGGAATAGAAGAGCCAAATTCAATGACATTATGCACCGTGAAAGACAATGGTCGGCCTGCTGCTAGGACTGTACTTTTAAAAGGGTTTGGAGATGATGGATTCCGTTTTTTCACCAATTACCGGAGTGCGAAAGCACAGCAAATTAAACTTACACCTTATGTAGCACTTGTTTTTTACTGGCCGCAGCTGTGTAGGTCAATTCGTGTGGAAGGACGTGTCGAGAAATTACCTGCAGAAGATTCTAATGAGTACTTTAATAGAAGACCAAGAGCAAATCAAATTGCAGCTCATGTTAGTGTCAACCAAAGCTCTCCTGTTTCCAGTCGACAAACTTTAATTGATAGAAAAGAAACCCTAAGTACACAATTTGAAGGTAAAGAAGTGCCTCGTCCCCATTTCTGGGGAGGTTACCTCGTCAAACCTGATCTTATGGAGTTCTGGCAGGGGCAAGGTTCCAGAATGAGTGACCGAATCGTTTTTACAAAAAAAGAGGAATCTTCTGGTGAATTTCTAAATGACGGAGAGAATGACTGGGTGTATCAACGATTGGAACCATAGAGTGCAATATATTTTGTTGATTGTTTTGACATTGATTTTGTACTGATGGTGTATTGGTACCTAATCGCTCGTACTTACTTCGCTTTAAAACTACAACATGTTATTATATGTAATTTATTTATTTATTCTGTTTAATTAATCAGTATTTAACTATTACTATTTATTTTGTAACATACATTGGTTCATTAAAATTTGAAAACCAAACATACTTTAACTGTGTGGGTGGATAGGCCTATATGTTATTATTTAGGTGTGATTTGTTAAAACAATTATGTTAGTTTATGAAATTTGAAACATACTCTCGGTATTAAAATATTATATTTCTTAATGGAGTTAGGGAATGTTAAGTCTGTGTTTTAAATATTATGTTAAATTAGACAGCTTAAAGTGGACCACAACAGTTTTCCATACTTTAAAAGTCAAACTTAGCGGCAGTTGTGTCAGAATGGATGAAAATAATGGTGATAAACAAAGCTTATCAAGTCCAATATTCGATGTAACGGATATGGAGACCAATCCTCTGAATCTTTTCAAAGAGTGGTTTGAAAAAGCTTCTAACACACCTGGAATTAGTCAGGCAAATGCCATGACACTTTCAACAGTTCGTAACGATTCTACACCTTCAGCCCGAATGGTTTTGCTTCGGGGTTTTGATGAAAAAGGCTTTCGATTCTACACTAATTATAGCAGCAACAAGGCCCAGGAAATGGAAGCAAACCCCAATGTTGCCCTTACCTTGTTTTGGGGACCAGTATTTCAGTCGGTGAGAATTGAAGGGGTGGTGGAAAAGTTGCCATCAAGTGAGTCGGATGAATACTTCAATATAATGCCGCATTCTTATAGAGTTGGTCTTTGCGTTGGAAAGGATCAAAGCTCTGTCATTGCTAATCGAAAAGTCATGGAAGAAAGAATTGCAAAGTTGTCAGACGAATTCGCTGGTAAGAGTTTTCCGAGGCCGCAATTTTGGGGAGGGTACATTGTCAAACCAACTCGTTATGAATTCTGGAAAGGTCATGGAGCTTGGATCGCCGACAGAATCCTTTTTACAAAGCAAAATGAAAATCATGGATGGCTTGTGCAACGTTTATAACCTTAAATATTTTAATTTATTTTACACCTGCACTATTGTTTCGTTAATCACTGCATTGTGCTGATATATAGAGCTTACATCAACAATTGTTTTGAAACTTGTTTATCTCATATTACCAGATTTTGAAATATTTATTTAA
>CH002990.1:175480-207589 GCA_000149265.1 Ciona savignyi | reverse complement strand
GTGGAATGGATGGTGGGACGAATGCAGAGGATTATTAGGATTCAATTTTGTAATAAGGTTGTCATTTTAACTAACAACTAAGAAAATATTGCAAAACAACATATTTTTTAAAAACTTTCTCTATAATAGCCAGATTAACATAGAGCTGGGCGTAATTACGAAATTACGTTCAGTTACGTAATTACGGACGTCAGAATTACGTTACGTAAGTCAAATCAAAATTACGTAATTACGCATCTGTCCGTAATTATTCAAACGGGAATTGATGATCGTTGTAAATATACCGTCTATGCAATTCCTTGTTTAAGTCTTAGCAAAAAAAATGTTCGTTTATTTTTGTTCGAGTTAACCTGTTAATCGACGTGGAAGTCACAGTTAACCGTCAATGAAATCAATAAATGGTTAACCGAATGTGTTCGTTTTTCACGCATACAACAGCATGATAACAATACACGTTATGGGGTGTTTGTTCTTTTTTATAGACCGCGCGGTTGACTTTCAGTGGGCCTACTATTAGTGATGGGAAGAGTAAAGGTGAGGCCCCCCGAGTATCGAGTTGCTAACCGTATCTTTTCGCGTTGCTAACTGAAACTTGTCATGTTGCTAACCGTTGCTCGTCACAGTGTTTATTGCTTTGATCGGCGGTTTGACCTAGGGTCACGTTGACCTAGTTTTA
This sequence comes from Ciona savignyi, assembly GCA_000149265.1. Lineage (NCBI taxonomy): Eukaryota > Metazoa > Chordata > Ascidiacea > Phlebobranchia > Cionidae > Ciona > Ciona savignyi. The sequence goes on along the minus strand of CH002990.1, from coordinate 206,913 downwards.
ATACAGGACCACTGACGCACTCCCAAGCGCGTTTTTTCCCCAGGATCTTACCATTATTAAGTACTAGCAAGAGGGAACACTTGGCTAAAAATCAGTTAACCGATTTTTCTTTGATCTGTTAACCGTTATAAGTATTTGCACAGATCTAGTTCGATTAAAATAGTTCGAACCATCGGTAGGAATAATCAAAATCGCGTTAAATGCACGTGATCTTGGATTCGCGCCAATTTCCTTATCTGTAATCAGCGCGATAAGACAAAGGTTAACGCCGCCACGATCTGCGGTTTGTTTACTTGTGAATTATTTTCAACGCAGGACAAACGAACCGTTTAGTTTAAACTTTAAAGTCTCTGAAGTTAAGTTTAAAATTTCATTCTTTTTGCCTACCATCAAAATGCATCCAAAAACACGATGATTTTTGGCTGTTTTTAAAATAACGATTTCGTCATAAAAATTACGAAAATTACGGAATTACGTAACTGAGCTGGCGTAATTCCGTAATACAACTTTGATCAATTACGCCCAGCTCTAGATTAACATATAAAAGAAGAACAGATTTTTTTATCTTTTGAATTTGATTATTCTTTATAGTTATATTAATTTTATATACAAACTATATTTTTTAAAATCGTATAGTAGTAACTTATTAAAACTATGTCGAAACCTGGGACCAACTTAAATCTCGGCTTAAACGTTAGGTTTAAATAAATGTTGTCATTCAACTATCGATTGCAATATTATATTTAGTAATCACAGCTTGCGCAACATAACTCCACCTTGTAAAGAAAGAAGTCTCCTAATGACAAGGATTGTATGGCACGAGGTATCGCCACACTTCGAATCTCATCGATGGAACACTGTTGTAACAACTTGCGCAACCTGTATTTGTTATCCACATCACCTTCCTCTTCAACCTGGGGAGTGGGTGGAGATACGTTTTGACGAGATACTTAATTTATCCTCGAGTGAGAGGAACAGTTGGTATTATCAGATTACTGCGTGTCCACAGTGGAGTTTAGGAATTTTTAATTGTGTTTAGAATTATGTTTTGATGGGATACTTGTTTTATCTTCGGGTGAGAAGAATTGTTGGTATTATCAAACTACTGCATGTCCACAGAGGAGTTTCGGTATTTGAATTGTGTTTGGAATTAAATGCAGTTTTAGGATGTTTTTTTTATGCAATTTTAGAATGACCGATTTCAATACAGTGTTGAAATAGAGCACAGACGATCACAATTACTTACGAAATCTTTAAGTTCACTTTCTGCAGACTTTGTAGTTTCAGTTTGATCTGTGGATTCTTTGGAAAGTTTTCGAGCGAGTACATCCGATGGGTTTTCCCCCTCATTATTTGTTTTTTCGGCCACTACAATTTTCGATTCATCTGTTTCTGAACTTTCAGTTTTTCCCTCAGTTTCTTGTGTAGTGTCCATTTTTTCTTTGTCCGCTTCAACTGTTTTTTGTTCTTCAGGTTTTTCAGATATGTCCTCTTCTTTGCGCTTCTCTTCTTTGCTGTTATCATCTTTGTTTTCTTCTTCCTTTGTTTCAGGTTGTGCAGTTTCTTCTTCTTTGTTTCCGTCGTCCACTTCCATTGCCTCTGTTTTTTCCTCTTTTTCACTTTCTTCTGTCTGTTCCTTCTCCTCCACAGGCTCCGTGTTTTCTTTGTCCTCAGACTTAGTTTCTTCCTCAGACTTAGTTTCCTCTTTAGACTTAGTTTCTTCCTCCTCAGTTTTTTCAATGACATCATCCTTTTTAACTTCTTCATCTTTCTTCTCAGATTTCTCCTCCCCTTCTTCCCCACTTTCCATCACACTGTCGGCCATTTTCTTATCAGACGGCGACATTACCACCCTCGGAGCACTGTCCACTTTTTTGGGGGGGGACATGGGTTCAGATTTTTTAGGAGACAACTCGATTTCAGTTGGTTTTTGTTCATTTTTGCCTTCATCAGATGTGGCTTCACCTGGTTTTATTTTTTTGGGGCGACCTCTACCCCTTTTGACAGGTTTAGATGGGTCTGGGGTAAATGAAACTCTTGGGGGTGATCTTATTTGGGGTGGTGAAGCTTTAGCAGGTGGTGGGGTAACTGGTGGGTCATCATCACCAGAAGTGTAGCCTGCCTTTGAACGCTTAGTGAGTCTTGCAATATCCAATGAATATCTGAAGATAAAATCAGCATGAAATAATATAACAACACCCAATATTTAAAATATAATAAAAACAATAAAGATAGAATAATTTGTGTGAAAGATGGCACTATTACTGCTTATTGATAAACTTAAATTCTTTGTTCATTTGTGTAGAAATGTATAGGTTTATGCAACAATAATTAAAGTTAAATTTAAATAGTTAACATCGATATGTTTTGACTGGATGTTAAAAGATATATGAATGGATCACCATTCTACCTGGATGGTTTCCTAATTCTTCCCGATCTCGACGGTTTCTCGGTAAGCGCAGCCGCAAGAATATCTGCCTCCTCCTTCTCCTTTCGCATCTCCCGCAGCCGGAGTTGCTCTGATGCCAACCTCTCGTCTGCCTCCCTCTCCTCCTCCTCCAGCAACCTCTCCCTCTCCTCTTCATCTATTTCCTCCACAATGGGATCAGGTCGCTCCTCTTTCGCATCCACCTCTTCTGCAGGCGCCACAGGTGTTTCCTGGATGTTCAAATGATTCATTTGGAGCTGAGAATGGAGTTGAGAAAGCAAATGTTGGTTTTGCAACATCAGTTGTGCAGCGAATATGGTGGATTGTGTATATGGTGGAAAGACTGGCATCACAAAGGACATTACAATGCTACAGCCCTACAGGCTAACTTACTGTCAGAATAAAGACAGTTACAAAGAAATCAAAAAGGATGTTAAATCGAGTGTTTCTAAAAAATCACCAAAATTAGCGGATTGCTTTGTGAACGATGTTAGTGGAATTTTTACCATTGTGATATTGTTAGATTTTTGTTAAAAGAGTACATATATTGTGTTATTTTGGGCCACAATATTATTTAAAATAGTGGTTGAGTGATCCGGATATCTGGTAAAATCTATTAAAATATTTAAAGGAAAATATAAAAAACTTTGTTTAAAATAAATCTAAAATGAAGTAAATGATCTGACTTCTTGTTTTTCTTCTCCTTTCTCCTCCTTGTCCTCCCACTCTTTGACGAGATCCTGCAACGTGTCCTCACTCTCAGGCACTTCGTGTTTGGAAGTCAGCACGATGTTGTAGGAGGGGTGCAGCTCCATGTTAATCAGTATGTCGTGCGTCACTTGGCTTGTGTGGACTTTGATCTGATAGTAAAAAAAAACCAAAACTATGTTTATACTTGACAAAATTTAACTTTTTTCAGAATATCTGATATAATATAAAAATCTGATATAACATTTGTCTAGAAACTGTGTATTTTTTCAGAGTGTCTTGTGTGGTTAGTTGTCAGTGTATCTTTGATCGACATTAATTCAACGGGATGTTGTGGTAAAATGGAGATTGAAAGATTTATTCAGATAAGAGACCCTACTTCAAATATGTTTAATAATTTACCGTGTGTTTCGCATTTGGGTTATTAAGTTTCGCCAACGCATCAGTGAGCATGATCTGAGCAGGAAGATTTGGTTTTCGAGCGTGAATATGAGTCATTCCCATTCCATCTGGAGTGGATCGTGGTCGACCTGGGCCACGCTTCTTCATTCCAACATTCGGGTTGTATCGTGCGAATCTAAAACACAAATAAATTAATGAATTAATAGGGAGGTTTATTTACTTCGAGACTGTTTAACTTATAGACCATTTTTGTAAGTCTAGTTTATTCATTTTAATATTTACAATGCATATAAACCATGGGAAACAGAACGCTGTATATGGTTAAATAAATTATTATTAAAATATTTAATAGTAAAATATGCTAATGTGAAAATGTACAACCGAATTGTAAATACTGGTAATATTAATTTTTGGGTAAATGGCAAACAGTACAAACTCTAAAACAATGTGCTAATTGTTGGATGTTTTGCGGAACCTTAATTTTTTTAAATAAATGGAGGAGGGGACACACCTAACAAACCGCTCTAAACTCGCTGTCTACACTTACTTGGCATTTCCATTTGACATCCTTGAGAATTTGGTCCTCGGTTGGGGAGGTTGGTAGAGATCATCATCGTAGTCATCTTCGAAGTTGTAAATGGAGTCATCGATCGTCCCATCCTCACTGATCTTCCGCTTGGCAGCTTTCTGCTGGAAGAGATTCTTCGGAGGAGTGGTGAAACTTTTCCCTGATGGAATGTGCCGGAATACAACCTGGGAATGATTAAGACGACTGGATGATGTTTTGTATAGCTGCAATATGTTGATTTGCAAGTGTTGAAAAGTGGGTTTCGTAAGCTTAATGCGTTCACACTAACGAATCATCATAAAGATAACAGTGTCCGCTCTTCTTTAACAAGTGCAAGGTACAAGTTGTACCAAAACTAACAGATTTTGTGTATGCACGTACATGCTCAACCCATGATTTCTTAATGTACTTAAAAGATAATGGTTAGCTTTCCCAACTCTCTCAAGTATATTGAGATAACCATGACCTAATATAAGAGATGGGTAGGTGTGTAGTTTAAAAGAAAGAGTACCGGTACACATGAATATTGCTATGTGTGTGTGAATTTTCACATTCTTTTACAACTTTAGTTTTAAGATGTGTCAGAGGCTAGTAAGTTTTATAAACATGAAATATATAAAATGATTTGATAACATGAGAGAGTATTCATAACTCCTAATTATCCCGGTTGTAACATGAGAAGTTATAACAATTTCACCCAGAGCATGAGTTTAAACTGGACATTATGCTCATTGAATATGATGCAAATTAAAGATGTTAAGTTACGTGATTTGACTTTTACAACCTATTACACTATGTTGCAGCAATAGTTGTAATCCAAGTGAATAATAACATACATAAATAACAGCATGTTATCTTTTAAACAAGCAATTATACAGCTATTGGTCCGAGTCTCTATCAAATAACAAATAATGATGGTCGGAGCATCCACCTTTATATTTGGGTTAGATTGGAGAGCTTTGAGCTGTGTGGGAGTGATCTGGGATTGATGGATCTGCACCATCTTCGTTCCATCGCTTGCAACTTTCAAGTTCTGGGCCGAAAATGTAAGACCGGGAACTCCAAGGCTGAAAGAACCAGTCTGCAATAAACAAGAATTTATTATGAAAAGGAAGCAGTCAAGCAAATTGTTTTTAAAGTTGTATGGTTCATACATCGGATACTATGATTATATACAAAATGTAAATCTACTATGATTAAACATACACAATTGGTATTAGATATGCAAAAATGCATGATTCTGCATGCCATATTGCAGAAGTAAAAAAAGGTGTAAGCCATGTATGGTAACTCGTTTTAAATGTCCAGTTATACCTCAGTTTAGTGTACAAATATAGGGTTAGTTTTATATAGACTTCATTTTTTCAAATCCTAACTATTTCAGAAATGGCTCGGTATATTTTTTAATATCAGTAATTAATCAAATGTGCATGAAAAAAAGATTTTGAATTTACTGGGACTTTTGGTTTTTGTTTTCCAACTTCATCTCCTTTTTCAGCATCCTCTGTGGGATTCATGGCTGGTAACACTGAGGACGATGGCTCAAGCAGATCGGTGCTGTTTTCTGCTGCATTTATCGCAGCCTGTAGAACATTTTCCTGACTTTCGGCGCTCACTACTGTGCTTGCTTCTTCACTTTCGTCTGCAATACCGGAGTCAGGTTGTGTTGCAACTGCAGCTAAATCAGTTGAGGAAGAGCTTGCAACATCATTCAATGCTGTGTCGATGTGATCAACTGTCTCTGCTGTGATGCCATCTGTTTCGGCTTCGCTACCGTTGACAAGGGAGTTTACAGCGGCTTCGATATCATCCATAAGTGTCTTGACATCTGTTGCACCATCAATGTTGCCTGAAACTGCTGTAGCACTATCTTCCTTGCCCCCTTGTTCCATTGGTTCATCTGGGCTCTGCTCTGTTGGCAGATTTTCAGCTGCTTGTGTGACTGCTTCAGCTTCAACATTCTCCACTGCAATTGCTTCAGCTTCAACATTATCCACTGCAATTGTTTCATCTGCTTCAGCTGCAACATTCTCCACTGCAATTGTTTCATCTGTAGCGGCAGTTTCACTCTTAGAATCATCAACCCCTAAGTCAGGGGTTTGTAACACATCGGTTTCCATTTCTTCAATGTCCATGGTAAATGACTGACCTACAGTCTAAATTTAAGTGATGATAACACCAGAATCTGAAATACCACAATCTGGTTATACTGGTAGATTAATTGTCTAAGGAAAATATGGTTATCAAAACTGCTTTCTAGTGACAACGAGGATCATTCCATTAATTATTACCCATATTCTAGCCTACTTAACGGCTATCGCAAAATTTTCCACCGTTTTAATTTACGGACGGCAGTTTTACTTGTTTTTTACAATAAAAGTCCACTTTATGGAAAACATACCTAAACTCGATTTCAATTACTTACTATAAGTAAATGTTACTCATGTGTTATTATTATTTTTTTCTTATCTCTATTTTCACTGCACTTCGTTCGGCGCGCCGTCATTACAAACAGCTGTCGACGACAAATCAGCAAATCGGACCCATATTTCCGTTAAGTTTCACTTCACAGTACAGTATTTAACGTGATATGTTCATTTCTGTCGTACTGACTTTTTTATTATATGTCCGATGGTCAAGACATTTGCAAAACATAAAAAGTCTGCAAACACTTAACTTCTTATGACGTCGCATTTCATGTCCGGGCATAACTGCTCAATAAGCGCGGGACACTCAAACCGTATAATAAATAAATAAAGAAATGACGTCACTCCAGTACGGGTGCCGAAGGCATTTCAGTCGTGATTAACTCGATAAAAACGCACTCTCAAAGACTAATCAGCACCAACACACCTAATTTTCTTTAAACTTTATTAAAAATACAAGTGATTAGTGCCTTTTACGACAAGGTAACAAATCAGGACAAATGACGTTGCATTATAGGCCCACTGTTATTGGATCTATTTTCCGATCATCTTTGCGCTTACGTAAATCAAAAACTTGACGGCACCCGTAGTCCCAATTGTGGTAAAATTTCTACGCAAGTGGTGCCTGTGAAGCTTCAATAATTCCGTAAATAAATAATAAATTGTACGAAAGTTAGACTTCATTTATGGTAAGTAAAAATATTTTTGTATACAATATTATTTTATTGATTTTTGTGTAATTTTTTAACATACATTTCGACCTTAATTTTAAAGTAATAAAGGCGTCTATAAAAGGCTCTAATATCATCGGAAATTGGCATTACTTTTGAAATTTTCCCGCTGTTATAAAGAACAATGAATTATCTCATAATTTTAACAATCAAACGAATTGTCATCAAACCAACTAAATTTTCATATAAACTCGGTTTTACAGGCTATTTTTACATAAATTATAATTTATAGAACTGACCTGGGCACAGGCGGACCTTTAAATTTTTGTTAAAACTATATTTATTGAAATTGTTTAAGTTAAAAACACACGCACCTTTTTTGTATAACTTGGGTTAATTATAGTAGGGAAAGCAAACTAATAATGGAATTGTGAAAACCAATATTTTTTGTATGTATGTCAATCAGTGCGCTTACATTCGGTTTTGAGTATAATTGAAATAAGCCACACTATTGGAAATAAAAATACTGGGGTTGGGCATTGGGAGTTGCTTTTACAGTGAATAATGCCTGAGCAATGTTTCAATTTGTTATCATGTATATCTATATATATTTTTAAGAAATTATTTCTACCCAATTTAAACAATCTAGCACACCAACTTTCTAAGTAAATTTTAGATCTTGGCTTTTAAGACTGTTCTCAACAGTACTGGTATTTTCACCTGGAATTCATTAATGCACTAGTCTCTTTTTTTATAGCATGACAAATTTTTGTATTACCGTCTACAAGGGAATAACTAAAAGTAGGGAAACTGCACTTTTAATAAAGAATAAGGCATTTGGGTAACGTAAGCTTTAACTTATTTTAGGGTTTATTCTGAAATTTGATTTTTTTTGTTTTAGGCGGGATTAGAATTGGTTTTTATTGTTTTGTTAAGCAATTTTTCTTCACTTTTTCTTTATTTAGTGTTTCTTAATCGCATTTTTTAAACTATCATATGTTAAACAGAAAGAACTGGTACATGCAGCATGGCTGATATGACAGAAGTTACAACGACAATAGACGCAAATGCTTTGTTAGAGGATGTTGTAGTCACTGAAGGTACTGTTTCAACGGTACCTCTAAATACTACAGGACCGCTTGGAGCGCTTAAATCGCTTGGAGCGCTTGGATCGCTTACTATGCTTCGTAAATACAAAAGCCATGATAATAATGTTAGGGTTGCGGTTAAAGTTAGTTCTGGGGTTGAGATTAGTGTTTGGGACAGGGTTAGAATTACTTTCCATAGCAATTTAAGTTTAAGTGATCCAAGCGCTCCAAGCGGTTCTTTAGTATTTAGAGGCACCCCTGTTTCAATTCCTTTCTATAATACAAACTATTTGAAATAAAGATTAATCATGTTTTATAAATATAAGAACTGATTCTTTTTTTTAACCTACTACATTAACCTTTTTATTTATTTATGTTTTTCAAGCCAAGTTTCAAACTTATTAAGATTTCGTTGCTAAGATCATTTTACTTAGAAGTCTGTATATGTATCGCTCGCGTTAACCATTCGGCCACACGACCGTACTTATTTAAATTGTCAACCGATACTGATAGTGGTAACATCTTGTACACACCTGTGTATATGTACATCAGTAATTGTTCTTTGGTACGAAAGATATTCACCATCTTTTTATTCAAAACTTGTAAATTATCATCATTGACAAGATGTTTCGGGAGTTGTGACGACAACCACTGATGCCGACATCGTTTCGAAAGCGTTCACAAGTGTGGAGGAGGATGGCACGGAGGTTCAATATGTCACTATGACTCCGGAGGAGGCAGCAGCTGCAGGAGTTACAATGGAGGAGGAAGAACAGGTTTGAGAGCTTATTTTCAATTTTGTTAATTTTTTTTCTAATCCGTTGCATATATTATAGGACATAGAATACTCATGCTTACTATTTTCAGTGAAATAACATAGTGTGGTAAACCTTATATAATTTATTTATATATATTCATAGCATTTAAATTCATGGTAAGTTATTCCGGTTACTTAAAATGTTACCTATTTTTTTTGTTTCTGTTAAAATTCTCAGATTTCTCCCTATCGTACATGTGTCACTGCTTTTTTTATGTTCATGACAGAAGTACTTATTTTTTTAATAAAGGGTTAACCTAGGGTAATTCCAATTGCCGATATAAAAACCAAGTGGTATAATAACACAAACACATTAGCTTAAATTATGGTAGATTGTTAAGTAAGTCTCTGGGGAATGCCCCTCAGTTGAAAATAAAATAATGATTGATTTAATGCAGCGTTTCCCAACCTTTTTTGGTCGCGGACTATTTCCTTACCAGTGAAAGTCTTTGCGGACTCAAACTGCAATTTTCAATTAGCGTAAGTCAAAAGTGTAGCTTAACTGGACTATGTACATACGATACACAACAAAACTTTAACAAAATTACCTTGAGTTACAATGTCTCGTTGATAAAAACAAATCACTGCTGTTTATAACCATCAAAAACAAATAAAAGTTTTGCAAATTGTTGAAGTGCTTGTGGACTCATTTAAACCTTTCACGGACTCATTTGAGACCGCGGACTCGGGTTGGGAAACACTGATTTAATGTAACATAATTTACTTACAAATTTAAATATATATTTTACAAGAGGTTTGTTCACAGTAGTATTCAATTTTCCAGATATTGGGAGAATAAAATAATAAAAACATATATTTTCTTTATTGATAAGACTTTAATCAATAAAAAATCTTACTTGAATTTGTAAGTAAAGACTAATACACTCAAGAATTTGTCAATTTGACTCTGCTTTGAGATATTGGTTTTAATCACTATTTGTATTGCATATGTTTCAAAACAAATTAAAATGAAACTTTCCAATCCCAGGTGGTGACCACCTCACTCCAGTTTGATCCCGCCAACCCATCAGTGCTGTACACGTCAGATGGAACACTCATCAACCAAGCTGATCTCAGTCCGGAGGAGCAGGCGCTTGTGCAGGCCGCTCTTCAGCAGCATCTTGCTGAACAGGAGGCAGAGCAGCAATTGGCCATGATTGAAGAGGTAGTTTAGATAAGTTTGGAAGAATATAATAGGATCTAAAAGATCTAAAATAAGGATATAATAGGACCCTCTGTGCATGTGGATTTAAAAAGAAGCAGAATGTTTTAATCATTAGCAATCATAAAAACACTGAGTCCACAACTTTGCAGGGGCTATTGCTGTGTATTTATTAGTTTCAAATTTAAAGAAATAAAACTTAATCAACCGGACCGATAGTTGCAAAATAGTCTACCAGTATAAGCAGCCAAAATCGAAGCCTGCCAAAATATTGCTGTGAGAGGAGGTAATTAAATTCTGATGATTTAACAACCAAGCTTAACCACCCATGATTTCTTTTTTAAAATTATAAGGAAACTGAAAAAATGAGGTAATATTAAACATGCTCTGCACCAAAGAGCAAACAAATGCCATTGTTAAAGTGTATTCTGATATCTGAATGTTAAATTAGATAGTTTTGTGTTTTGTTTCTGCAATATTCTTATATTTTATCTTAACACCATTTAAAAATTTTATTTACAGATTTCAGTAGATTAATAAAATCTCTTGAGTTTGTCTGTATGAACAGCTTTATGGCATCAGAATTATAGCGTATATACATGACTATATTAGGTTCATAGTTTGGCATATATTTGCCACAACGATGAATCTTTGTAGTTACAAATTACAAAGTTTTATCAAGTTTGGACTATCCAATTAAAATCATAGGAGTTTCCCAAATTGATCGATACAAATTTCAGCCGAGCCAGGAAACGCAGTTGAACTTGCCTACCATCATTGGTTCAGATACGATAACCACCCAGCAGAATGGTGACCATCAATTATCCATGACTGCTGGTGCTGTTTCTGTTACTTCGGCCCCACCGTTGGCTACTATAACCCCTGCTACCAGTGAGTGGTGTACGAATAGATTAATTACGATATCAATATGTGCTTATGTTTTTTTGAGTTCAAAAGTACTATATACTATAGGAGTGATGGTGGAATCATGTTATTTAGAACTTTTATTTGAATATCATTTCTTATTTGTAAAAGCTTGTGTGTCAGGATAGGATATTCATGTTTATTCCCATGAATGGGAAAACCAAGGGGGTTAACACACGGGCAATCATCAGATCACCTCGCACCCCCCTTCAGGTTACCGGAGCTATTACAATGTGTTGTATATGTTAGACACGTTCCTTCAATTTGGTAGAACCCATTAATCCGCTGGGTTCGGGCAAGTGTTGACTGTTGAAGCTTGAATTTCCACCTACAGCAGCGATGGATACCGGGAAAGGAATCAACCTCGCCTCCCCCCACACAAATGCTGCACAAATTGTACAAACATTAGCTGATAATGTTAGAAGACAACAGGAATATGTTAAAGCTCAACATTTGCTGGTGAGCTTTGAATATTTTTGCCCATGTTTAAAATTTATAAAAATCTAAATTTCCACTACTACGGTTTATACTCTGCTTTGCACATGGCTTTACACAACCCCTTATATTAATTAGTAACAATACTCTTCAATTTCCATTTGTTTAATTCTGACAGATTTTTTTAACTATTAGAATTGAATTCACGACGTTGTTTTCATACTGTAATAAACTCTTAATATATTTAAAGTCTTATGAAAAAAAATCAAGAGTATTTACCCATATTTTATCAGATGTAACAATGATCGAAGTCAATATCTTGGAATATGCTGTAATATATTTTATATCATAATTTCATACAAACAGAAACTGACATAAGTCTAAATTGTATGGTGCTAATTTTACTCCGGTATCCATATACCATTATCACAAAGGTAGAGAATAATTTGTTGTTATAGAAACAAGTAGAAATGAGCAACAAACCACAACCACCTCTACCAGAAGGGTACAGGTCAGTTTGATTTGGAACACTTAGCTTGGAAATATTCAAGATTCTAGTAAGAAATACTACACCTTATACATGCTTAAGATTACTGAAGAAATAATCAAAACATTTGTATAAACCATGTGATTTCCAACATATACCAACCAAGGATGCTGTATTTCTTATTACAATCTTAGTTTTCTTTGTTTTGTGAATATGTCGATTTTCTTCAGTTTTATTTAAAAAGGTCTGTTCACATAATTAATCTGCAAGTGAAATAAGTGTTGAAGTGTGTTGACAATGATGCAATAGAAGGTTAAGGTTGGATACTACATTTGTTGCTAGTAAACAAAAGGAATTAAAATGACATTGCATTATGCAATATTTTGGGCAATCACTTTATTTGTGTGTTTGTTTAACATTGTATTCGTTATGTGACATGCAAAAAAGACTGTGAAGTCCAAGTGGGATGCAATGAGAATAAAATGGATAGGCTATCACTGGAAGTAACCACCCTCATTTTTTTGATCTCCAACCTCAATTTAGCACTATTATGGATATAATGAGAAAAACTACATAATGTATGACTGGTCAAAAAGTAGCTAAATCCACTACTTTTGGTATATAAGGAAAAGTTGTAATCTGGAATTTAGGTGTTGCTGTTTTATGTTACAATGATTGTTTGTTCTAGATATGAAGAAAAGATAGTAATTCGTCAAGGTCAACCACAGGTGGTTAAAATGCCCGTCAAAAATTCTTTAAAAAAGGTACTCATGTCTGTAGAATTGTATAAAAAATAGCATTTTAACTGAAAGTGCAGTGTTTATCCTTTTCACCTTTTTATCAGTTATTTTTAAATAAACATTGCATGCGGTTTTAGTTATATTGCTCCTAACTAAAACAGTTACGTTGCATATTGTTCATTGTGATAGTCAACCTAAAACCTTTTGAATATTCTGTTTACCGGTATTTATACTTAACAAAACAGTGAAAGTTTTCGAAATCAACCAGTATCCTTCCAAAATAGCCCGAGATTCCTGCTGCACTCGCAAATTTGATGCCCAAGATTGAGGTGGGCAAGGATGGTAGTCAGGTGATACGAATCCACCAATCCCAGATCAGTGCTGATCAGCTGAGATCACTTCAGGTTTGCTAAAAAAAAATTATTTTTTATCTGATATAGTGTTTTCTCTTCTAAAATAGTAAAATTGATGTTGTTGCGAGTGTTTTAATATAAACACAAGGGGGAAAGTATAAACTGAATTGTCAATTTGATTTTAAATGACATTATAGTCATTTAACTTTCAAATGCTTTTCCATCAAGGAAAACCCGAATGTTCGACTTGTCTTCCGCCCGGCGAATGCGAATCGTGGACGTCCTCGTGGTCCAGGAGCGCCGGTTATTACCGGTAAGAAACGTGGCAGACCGCGTCGAACTTTCAACGAATCAACTGAGGATAAGGATCCAGATTACACCGCAGACAGCCCACCTTCGAAAACAAGGTGTGTCAAGTGAATTTTATTCTTGTATAATTAATGTATTAATGGCAATTAAATAAAATTTCAGTGCATTTGTTGAAAATAAAGAATATATGCTGCTAAATGATTTAAGTTTTATCCACCTCTATTATTTGCCCCAATTATTTGTTTTTTACTAATCAATCAGTTTTCCATTTACCGAAAAGTATTCACAAATTATAATACATAGATAATTGGATATTTTAAATTATGAGTTTAAAACCCACAAATTCAAACCATATTATGTGTCGATAATTTTATTATTTAAATGAGAATGCTGCAGGATGCAGATTACCATCTGGTAGTTAAAATACCAGTGCAGTAGTACTTTTGAATATTAATGTATGGATCTTATTTTCAGTATATAGTTTATAATTGGATTTAAAATCTGTCCTTATTCATTGTGCTTGGTGATTGTAGGTGATTATACAATTCTTCACTAATAAAACATCAGGTTATCCCTCAGCTCATAATAGAGATAAATTACAAGGAAGAAATAAATTCCATTAGTTATGTAGGCCTCTATTTTATCTTAGTGCATTGTCTAGATTCTAGAATAGCCCTTTTTCATAATATTCTTAAATATTAATAGCGAATCTGTGCCAAACTTAACCTCCAATATATCGTTTGTCAGATACGGTCGGACACCAAAACAACCATTCTACTCAAAAGATTACACGGCACCTATAGAACATGAGGATGGGTCAATCACCTACCCCCAGCCAGCACCTAAACCCATCGTTATGGGGAGAAAAGGCAGACCACCAGGTAAGGTCCATACTTTCTAAATATTGATATGTAATCTGACCGATTAGCTTGGTGGGTTAGTGTGTCACCTTTCAGTCGAAGGGCTGCAGACTTGAAACTTATCTAGCTAGTCGGCTGTGTTCTTAGGCAAGGCACCTGACATTGCATGAAACCAGCGGATTAATGGGTTCTACCAAATTAAAAAAAAAGTCTGAATCATAATCAACACACTGCAGTCTGTAATATCTTCGGTAATCTGATGGTGGTCGCGATGTGCTAGGTATTCTGATGATTTCCATCCACAGGATAAACAGAAATATCCTATCCTTTATATTATAATATGCATGTTAGGTAAACCACTTAAAAATTGACATTTTTAAAAAATAATGAAATATTTAATATTGATTTTCTTATCGATAATCCTGATCAGTTTTACATAGATAAGCGTTGTTTTAACTGGTAAAGCCTTAAAGGCTTATATCAAAAAATATGAATTATGTCTCTGTGAATAAAACAAGTGTAGACGGATAAAGTGTTTTCCATGTTGTTTTTTAATGCAACTTTTGAGTTGCAATTAAATTTGTATTGGTAACGATCTTATTTCAGGGTCTATGTTAGTTTAATACTTGTATTTTGCTACTTGCAACACTAACTTTTTACAATGTGGTGTTTAAATAAAGGAGAGTTTTCCAAAGTACCTTGTGCCCATTGTTATACTGCAGTGTATTTTTATAATTGATATATTTCACGGTTTTAATTCCACCCAAAAACCTTGTTCACTAAAATCTTCGACTAACTACAATCGACCAACTGCCTGGTTTCAATCCCTCAACCATTCAACAGATGCTTTTACGCACTGAACTAACCCATCGACAATTGCTACACATCAGTTTCTCTTCAGGTTCACTGAACAAGAGCACGATAGAGAAGGCGTATCGCCGGTCGAACTCGTACGCTCACAAGATCGATGCTCTACGGGAGCAGGAGTTGATGCACGATGAAGACCTGACCAATGCCAGATTAGCTATCACTGTGAGTATGGCTTTGTGGAAAGATTAATACATTCTTTGAAGAATAGTTCATGGAATTCTTAAATAATTCTAACATAAAGTAAATGCTAATAATGTGGAAATATAATGCAATAGTTTGTTTGAAAATAGAGTAAAGAATAATCTATTATTCTGAAATATCTTAATACAAAAAGTACTATATTTGCAAGTAAAGTTATACTATGTTTCTATGTTTCTGACTCGAAGAACGTAAAGGTGTTCTCAAATGAAGTTTTCCAATGGTCTTACTTTACCCCTTTTCTGTTTTATGTTTTTAATTTCCAGTTGGACATCAGCAGTTTAGAAAGGAGTTTTCCAATCTCTTCCGACTGTTTTGTTGTTTAAAAATTTACCCAAGTATACTGGTTTCCAGTGGTTGTATTCTTGAGGTCAATTTTACTCCATATTAAACATACCCCCCCCCCCCCTCAGCCACAGAAACCAGTGCTCACAACCGTGGAACAAGCAATCTCGACGAGGAGGAAGAATCGGTTGCGCGAGCTGCTGGGAGCTTGCTCTGAAGATGAGATTATGGAGGTTGCTCTTCCTCATCTTGCTCGAGCTTTCTCGTTGTGGGAGTTTCTTATCATGAAGGTTTGACATCTAATGCTGGGATTATGGAAAAATTATGTTTGTTTCTTTTTTTATGTAAAATTATGTTTTTTTATGCTGTAATTATGTGTAATTATGTTTTGTTTTTTTTAACAAATCATATTATTCAAAAAAGCAATTTCAGTTATGGATTTAAATGGACTATTTTCTACGCACTGGTAAACCACTTAGTTTTTAGGCATAATTGGTTATTTAATAAAACTGATTTGGTGGTTGTGTTCGATTCCGTGTAACCAAAAGTGTAGAGCCAAAAGTCAATTTAAAGATGCTGACTTACATTAATATAATTATTAACACATATTAATATTATTACATTAATATACCGATAACCCAGCATTATCTACATCAGACATAGTTGACTTTTATGTTAAAATCTCATCATTTCATGGTTTTCCCAACTAACTCATCGGCAGGTTGAACAGAACAAACAGAGTCGGGTATATTTCGCCGACATTTACAAGGAATACGAAGCTTTGCACCGATACGTATCCCGTCTCACTGCCAAGTACAAGGACACACTTAATCAAAAAGCCATCGAAGGGGGGGAGAAAACGCAATCTGTGGACGGAGAAATACAAACTGAGAAAAAGAATGTGATTAAAGTTCGGTGTAAAAAGGTAAAAAGGTGTTTCGAATGTTTTAAACTTTTTAATTGCCCAAGTAAAGTTTAAAAAACTTTTCAGCTTTTTAATTTAAGTTATGTCTAAATTTGATCAAGTTTGATCTGTATGTTGCACTTCATGAAGGATATTTAAATTCCCATTTTAGGTAAGACATTCCGCAATTCAAGTGGATTCCATTAAAAATACCTGCTCCTCGATATAAAGTTAACATTTTGCTTTCTTGCTTTTGACTTAAGCAATCCTCCAATTACATGCTATGGTTGCTGCATAAACACTAATTTACAGATTTGATATTGGGTTATTGCATGTTTGAATGTAGGACTAGAATAAAATATGTGAGCTGGAAATTCACATCACATATGATATGTATAAATGTAAAATCATTTAATGCATTTGTGTAAAGGCTTCCAAGCTCAGTTTTTTTACACTGTGGATTAAAAAGTTGTACTGAATACTACTGTGTATACCACACCCGTTTTTGACCTTTGCAAGTGGGACCTTTGTGAGACAACAAACACCATGGACCAACTTCAGTGGCTCCATCAAATCTTTCCACACGACTAATGTTTAATGGTGGATAAATCTTTCTTGCAACACCCGTTTTCAAACATACTCTTTACTCTTAGTTGGCTGAGTGTCTTGGTTTGGAGAAAGACGAACTGGAAGACACATTCATCAATTTATTAGATGCCACCTCCGTCGCCCCCTGCCTACCTGCCAAGCCTGAGATGATCATTTCTTCTATTGGCGAACAGGTAGGAGTGTTGTGTAAAGTTTTATAACAACTGTTTGGCCACTTTTTACAGATACTGAACATTTATCTACCATTTATCTAATAGTAAAGTGCATCCATTGAGAGTTGATTATAATGTTAAAACTTTGTTAAGAAAATTGTGTGTGCTTTTTTGTCAGTATTGTGTGTGTGTAAGGTAAACTTGTAATTGCTAATGTGGTAGTGGCCCCCTTGCGGTTTACCTTTCACAGTATAAAACATGATTATCCTATGCCAGTGATGGCGAACCTTTTCGAGGCCGCGTGCCACATTTGCAGCCTGAAATGAATTTGTCTGTCCCGGCATGCCAGCCGTTTCATAAACATCAGTTTTCAATAAACAAACACGTTTAGATTAGACACAAACTACCGCGGCCAAAACTTGTGGTAAATAGATCACGCGTAGCCAACGCACGACTATAGGTCTACTATCGCTTTGTTCCAGGCACCTCCAGGCAAAATTCGGTCTTCCCTCATGATACAATTGCTAAATAATGTTATGTGGACAGTCCTAAGCGATCTTAACTACCTGCAATCCAACTAAATATAAAATGTAGGCTAATGCAATTTTTGGCTGATATTACTCCAGACTTTTCCATGACAACCACTCATACGTAACTAACTTCTTTTCACTTGGCACCGTGGAAATATTTAATAAAACGAGTGAGATAATAACTGTATATCATATAATTCCACAAGGGCCCTAATCAAAGCTGGTTTTAATTAAAGATAGGTTTAAAGTTGGCCGTAAGTTTGTAATAAAAAAACATTTTGCGCCGTTTTTTCGGAATGCGTCGCGTGCCAGTATTTATGATCTCGCGTGCCAACTCTGGCACGCGTGCCATAGGTTCGCCATCACTGTCCTATGCTATATTCTTTCAAATAAGTACCTTGTAATTTTAAAATTGTAATTTTTTAATTTCGATGGGTTTTAATGATTAAGTTCTAACAATTCTTATTGCAAATGCCCAATAACTGATTGCATTGTAGAATTCAAGTTCTTGCTCTTCTTTTTTTATTTTTTCCTTTGATAATTTTCCCAACAGTAAAATTTAAAGATAAGGTCAGCCAAATTGTCGCCTGTTAAGCTCGCGCGCTTATTTTGACGTGGTCATTGTGTTCTTGACAATAGCATGTTGTTTAGTATATAAATATCACTGGGAAGGAATCTGGGCAGGAAACCAGCCTTAATTCAGCCGTAGCTTGTTTGAAATTCCTCGGATAGCTTGCTGTGTACATAACTCGGTTGTGATTACACGTTGGTTGCACTTACTTACTCTACAACACTGGATTTTTTCTGTTATCAAATTTGCCTTAATTATGATCACATTTTGCACACGGCATAAATCAGAAGCCCAATTTCACCACCACAGAGTTGACTTAAGGAAACATGTGCTGTGCCATTCAGTAACAGTTCCATTGTTTGGCCTACACTGGAATTCAACCCAAGAACACACTTTGTTCAGCTCAAATTCGTTGTAATCCATTACCTATTGCTCTGTGAATGGCTTGTATGACTGCTTTGGTGTGGTCTGACTCTGACATAAGAAAAGTCAGGGGTCTCGTATTCGGTTACAGCTTTATTCTATAATGTACAACATGCTGAACCTAAAGGGGGTATGTAGTAAAAATATTAGAAATGCTGGGTCCTTACACAATGAGTGAAAATTTCCCGTAGAAATATAAAGAAAACAATGCAGAATATACACAAGGTGATGTAAGTGGAAGAAAATGATAAATTACACTCGAAAAAATACAATGGGTCAAATCTGTACAAAGATGACACAGCTGTGATTATTTCCTTTTGTTCCAATTCATGAAAGTTAAACTCGGTGTATTACAAAGCAAGAGTTAATAGAACAATGAATCAAAAGCTGCCTGTTCAAGTCCATTGTTATTAATTAAAAATTAATGAATGTGTTATTGTCCTCTTGTTTTGTTATTTGTGACGCGAACAAAGTGAAGCAATATTCACAAGATAATAATGCCCACATGCTTTGCATTGGAGGTAATCGATACACCTTTCACCATTGACTGTGGTTTGGTGGATTTACTACCAAATCAAAAACACACGCTTCAGTGGAACATACCAAAACTTTTGCACTGAGTTTCTAAACATTTAAAGCCAGAAAGCAATTTGACCGTTGAAAATATATAGATTTCTGTATACAAAGAAATATATAAAAGTGTTTCATTGTTGAGAATACTTTCTCTGTATAGTATTCAATCGACATATGATATTTTGTACAGCTCGCCCTTAGAATGGGAACTCTGATACGAATATTGTTATCGTCAGCATTCTATTGTCTCTCATTTCACCTCGCCCATTGTAAGTGCTAATGTCGACTTTCACCATGTGTTGTGATGGTCCAGTCAACTCGCCAGTGAGCACGAGGTAGGCTTTGGGTTTGTACATTGAGGGCTGTCTGACGCTGAACGCATTCTCTTCACCTTGTGCGATTCGGAAGTGATACTGCTGCCTTCTGCGACGCGCTGGGAAAGACATCTTGAGCAGATTTGTTGGGACTTTGAGCCCAGATGGCATATCAATGTAGTGGTATGAGATGCTCAACGACTGCACCTTGCATTCTGCATATGTTGAGTTGTCAGTCGCCACCCTTCTACACCGCCGACGTCGGCAAATATTGGTTGTGATTTGCCTGTATCGGAACTCATCCGTTCGCATCAGTTTCCTGTAGAAGCCGTTATCGGGGCATTGAAGTTGGGGTATGCACTTGTGGCCACCCAGTGTGTTTACACAGGTTTCATCCGACATGCACTGGTTGCTATCACGGTCGCATTCGTTGATGTCATTGCATGCGTAGTCCAATTTCTCATAACTGCAACAAAATTGTCGTAATTATTTGGCTCAAATGGAATATGCATTTTTTGAACTTTCAAAGCACATAGTAAGTACACTTTCAAAGCACATAGTAAGTAGATTAAATAGTTGTTATGTAATAGAACACAGGAATTAATTTGGAATTTCCCTTAAAAAGCTTAAATCTATCATTTTATTCCATAATTACGAAAAACAAATTTAAACAGTGCTGTGAATCTATCATATCTTACCCTATTGGACATTGGCACTGAAAAGCTCCAGGAGTGTTTAAGCATCTCCATTGGCATTTCTTCCCCTCGCCCAGACTACATTCCTGGTTGTCCACACATGCACCTGCCGCGAAATCAATAACTTTGTTTTTAGAATATATTTTTATGAACTTTAAAAGAGAAAATTTCTAATTATTATGCGTTTCCCACGAAGGCAACGTAATTGCCACGTTATTAGCAAATAGCAAACACTCAATTTGGCTTAAATTGATTTCCTGCAACTTAACAAATCAAGAGCTCTTGGCTTATCTCCACTTTGAACTCTCAACACCACAATTACGCAGCGTTCTATTTTTAGAATACTAAGAGGCACACTTGGCAGATTTGTTTGAGCATTTCCGTATGGTTAATCACCTGTGTAAAATCGCCTTAGCACAAAGCCGTTTAGGATGCGTTGGATATTTTACACACCTTCACTCAAAACAACTGGTTTCAAGTGAAGTTTTAAAATACAGGGCCAACCACCAACCGTTATGTTTTGTAAATCCACGGTGACACCGGCAGTAGTAGGAGCCTTGTGTGTTGATGCATTCCGAATTATCAGAGCACATGTCGAGATCGCATTCATTCACATCCATACAATATCTCCCGTTTGTTGATGGATCTTTAGTGTAACCCTGTTGGCAAACGCACTCATATGATCCCAATGTGTTCCGGCACGTCTCACCCAGCGCTGGAATAAATATGATGAACATTAGGCGCTTTACTTCATGTTTCATCATTGCCCTTTGCATTGGTATGTGGAAGTTGACATGTAGGTGAATTATGCATTGATCTTTATACTTACCCCTAGGCAGTGTCTGCCTGTCTGAATTCTTTGTGCTCTATAACTTATATAAACTAATTTAAATTCTTTGCACTGCAGCGATAAGTAGTTGTGAGCTGCAACAATTGGTGAATGGCCATATACTTAGCGTAATGTAAACAGTGGCACATGTACGCCAAATGCATTATATAACTCCAGAATATTTAGCACGATTTTGCCAAGTCAGTAAATTAATGAAGCAGGGATGCCAATTTTTCAGCAATGAGGTAATCTCTCAAAACAGCTTTCTTTTCGGATGTGATGACTTGGCACACACATTGCGGCTATATAGCCCGGATTGTTATTTGTTTTTAGTCAAACACAATTTAACCATGAGACAGTTAACTCCGCCGATTAATCCAAGGACAATGGTCACCCACAATTACGCATCAATACACTTATTGTTGTGCTGCATGAGAACTGCCAAGCTTATCATATATGAAAAAGGAAAATTGAATTATGATACACAAAGGGGATTAAATATATTGAATTAAATCTATAACTTCTGTTTTAAATCTTGGAATAAAATGTGAAGTCCACACTGGTTTTTCTGAAAGTTTCTCTGATTGTTATCAGATAATATTTACTAAATATTTAAAAACTTCGATCACAAACTTAGAAAAGCTTAAGACAGGTTTCTCAAGATTTATGTTGTTGAACTGTTGAATGTGTTCCATTCATAATTTGTTTGTATGTTCTACTTTTTCGTGTCATAGTAGTGGAAATCTATTGATTTTGATATAAATTTAAATATTTCAATAATCTTGAAACTTTATTAAAATGATCTTACCTTGGCACATTCCTTGCGTGCACTCATCTGTGTCATCACATGACCCAGCACCCGTTTCCGAGTAACCGGCTTTGCATCGGCACTGATAGCTCCCTCTTGTGTTGATGCAGTATTGATTAGAGTCACAGGGGGACTGGGTGCACTCATTCATATCTCGGCAGAATCTTCCGATCTGATGCACAAACTTGTTAATTCCCTCACTTATTTGCCAGAGATGTAGGATGATAATGTCAAAATTTGTTGTTACAAATAAACAAGTTTCTTCGTTCACCAATTATTTTAGAGGTTCTTGGTCTATTATTCACATTGCCGTGTAAACATCTCTATACATTGAGTAATGAGTCTGTTTTTATTATCCAACTGCAATCTTCTGCTGTATTTCAAAACTTCAGCTTTACTTAATTAGACCACAATTAAAATGTTGAAAAATCATTATTTTTAATTTCAAGAGTTTAACCTCCTGACACTCAATTTATCAAGGTTTATACCAGCCTCTCGCTGTATTTAGCAAGGCCATTGTTCAACGACCACTGAAGCATACACAACCACAGCTAGTTGAGGATATGTTTACCTTAACCATTCCGGGTGAGCAGAGACAGTTGAAAGATCCGATGGTGTTGATACATTTCTCTCCGTTTCCACAATAGCCCATGCCACATTCATCTATGTCTGTGCAATCTCCTGGAAGAGGGGATAAACAAGTTGTTTGACATTTGTGTAAATATTGTGGGTGTACCTTTAAAATCTATAAGAAATGGTAAATACATGGTGTACTTTTACAGACCTTTCTAACTCTGTACTGTCTGGTTTATTCTACAAATTTAATTATAATGTCATATAAATGGCACTGGGTTGTTAAAGTATTTTGATTGTGTATTGATACGGAAATGTCTGCAACCATTTGATAAACAGGCGACTGTGGTAATTTTGTTTGCGTACCATTATACATTGTATCAATATAATAACTTTAACAATGTTTACATATGTAAATAGCATTGTTCGCTTGCACAAAATTCGTTCCGTTCGTTGTTAGTACATAATTGGTAAAGATCGCAAATAGCAAAAAATAGGACTGACGTATTTATTTCTAGGCCCATATTTTTACACCGATACATACCCGTGCTGGTTTGGAAGCGATAACCGCGCGGACACACGCACAGATAACTTCCCCATAAGTTGCGACACACTTGTCCGATCTTACACGGCGCTTGCTCCGTGCATTCATTGACGTCGGTACATCCAACGTTTTCTTGGTACCTGCGAAACGATGATGCTTGAAAACGTATTATCAAGTTCTGTGGTCTTATTCTATTTGGAATTCTCACGGTTTTAACGTGCTCAAATCAAATGCGGTTTGAAGTGTTGTAGAAGCCTAAATACCGCGCAGTATATCTAGGCTAACGGCCGCTATTCTGCGCGAAGTTGGCCATTAAATCGAGCGTGGCATTAATTTTATTGCCTCGCTGAAGCAATGAACTAGCACCGAGTAGGCAGCAAGTCGTATCAGTGTCTGGCACGAGAATACAGGGCGTGGGCGGAAGGACGAAAGTGGAATCCACAAAACGTCGTAATTAAGTGACACAGGCCGGAATCGTGTGCGCCAAAATCAACAGTTGCTGCTGCTGCGTGTGAACTGTGACTTATTCTTCGAGTGGTATTTGGGTTACATAAACAAAATATGAAAACAGAGTAATTGGCACCGGGCATATTGCTCCCAGGGGGGCCTTATAGAAAGTGGCCGTCTTTGTTCAAACCTAAACACAATGACTTTTGTTTGTTGCTGTTAAGTTAAGTGTTTGTAAACGCGTCCGAATCAAGTGTCGGAATGTCTTGTCTAAGTCGTCAAGTATTAACAGGCCAATTGTCGATCTTAATCCACTGCGGTCGCCACTTCCACATTGATCAATCACTTCACAGCGCGCACCAGTGGTTCGCATTGTCCGACAAATTACTTTTATAATTGATACGCAATTCATCAATGCGCGGACACTTTTATGAAGCAACAGCAGAATTGCTTGAACGCCGTGAAAATCGTTTCTACATGCAATACACATAATCTAATCAAAACACCAATCAGATATTTCCTTAAAATTGAACGGCAAGCACACGATGCAAATCAACTTGCTTACCGTTTTATTTTAAGGCAATAAAACTTGATATTTACCTAAATCCTTCGTCGCAGATTCCGTTCATGCTCTTCCCAGCTTGTACTTCTGTTGATAGTCTTGTTTGACATCTTACACCACACACCAGAATTACCGTAACAAATCCGAACCACAGATTTATCCCCATCATCATTTACTTCATATATCAGTCGATATTTGAATATCAAAATCTGTATACGACCGCACAAAAACACGGAATATTTACTTTTCGCCGAAATCAAAAGCTGTATCGCTTTGGAAAGCGCCTTGAACGAATGCGCAAACACTGAGCGCTATGTTACACAACCTATTCACTCTTCGGTTCTTATAAAGCTACTGTCGATCTATAATCTCCCAAGTAATAAAACTTGAAATCCTTTCCGTCTCTTAAGCTCTTAAAGTAAGCCCTTTAAGCTCTATTCCAGGTGCTCGACGCTAACCTATATTGTCCAACTGTCCATGACAATAACAGATATAAGAATGCGGGCATGTTGGCGGCCTTTGAAGTTGGCAGGCGGCCTTTTTCCCTTCCTGGCCGACTCTACCGTGACAGCCATCAAATCAAAGCTGTCGATGATAGTTTTAGTGCTTCTTTGCTAATATGTTACGCTCGTTACAGAGCGCGGGCTTAATTTGTTTGCTGTGCTCTTTAATCCTGCGTGTAAATTTATTTTAGATACTCTCCCACTGTACAAGACAGCGCAGTGCCACGCAAGTGCGGATTAATCTTGGCCAAGTCGTTGCCTGTTGCGGCAAAGGTTCCATTAACGCGACTATTTCAGGGACGACTTTCTCTCGAATCTTCCGCTAAAGAGCGGTTACTTTTCATAGACTGCCATCATCGCATACCTCGCATACTTATCACCCGCCCCACTACCGTAAACACGTAGTTCCCCGTGTTCGATTCCTGTCCTGAAAACAATTCGAAAATACTGAATGGTTCAATTGATTTATGTTACCAGCTTAAGTGCCACCGCCTTGGTGCTAAACGAAACCTTCACTAAGTGCTTTACGTTGTATTGCGTAAGTCATCCGAGATGAGAGCAAAAATACCAACCTCAAAAGCAGTTGCCATTTCAAGTCGCGTTTTATCAGCCGACCCACGCCGTTGCGTCTACTTATCGTCCCACGGCGACCACAACATTTTCCGTGATTAATAAATCGATTATCAGCGCAATTATACCCCAAAACTGACTTTCGGATAAGCTACCTGCGTCTTGCTGTAAATGAATCATTTGCAAGCGTTTTCAATGAAGTTCATTGAGATTTAAAACCCGCGAAAGCAACGATGGGTTCGTCGGGTTAAACGTCGGTGGATCTATATCGGAAGCACCGGTGTACGGAGGCCTGGTTTCCTGTTTTGGCACGACGAGACGGCGAACAAACCGACGCCCACCAAAAAGCTTGGTTGCTAAATTACGTTTGCCCCGTGGGCGCTATGCTTCTTGCCTATACCCAGATAATCTAACCACTCACATTAATACTTCTTGTATTTACAAACACCTTAAAACTCACTAGCCCCTGACTGCTTAAACAGTTTAATCAACTCGAAAGAGGTTATCACGTATCCAATTACACTCTGCAGTAACAAGCACCACGCTTTTGCCTTTCCTGCCCGGAAGGCGCTACCCATGACCGCGAAATCTAGGAAATCAAACGAACCAACAGCGATAGCTTTCTCTCGGAAGCTCGTACACACAATACAGCGAACAATGCGCACGAATAGCTGCTTTTTTAAATCCTACTTGACCGTTCTTTTGTTTTCATTCGCCCGGATCAATGGCAAGCAGATGTCTCCCTATTTTTATGTTTACTGCGTGTGCTACCGGTGTAAACAAGCAATGCCCGTCAATTTATCAACGTTTTCTTTCCAGGCACAAACGCAAGTCGCCAATGCCGCACCTCAAAAAGAAAAAGAAGGTCAGTATCATATTTATTAATAAACATCTGTTCATTGTCACAAATCTCTTCCTGCGTCTTATGCGCACCACAAACGTTCCACGCAAATATTACGTAATGCTATATAAAGCGCAATAGTCAGTTTTCAACTCGTCTGCACCCGCTCTCAAGTCCACCGCAAAATGACGTAAAGCTTCAATAAGTCTAATCTAAGTTTTCAACTATCTATCCGCGACAATGCGACCTCGAAACCCCACCCGAACCCGGAATTTTTTTATTAGCATTTCCAGTTTCCAGTGACCCGCACTGAGCCTTCGAAACATTGATTTTTGCGTAAACTTCGACGAACCGGTTTATTATCAGCACTGAGGGGGTCAATTTCTTGCTTAATTTTACTTTCGTTTACACGTGTTATAATTGCTTATTATTTCCAATTACACTGCCAGCTAAAAAGAACGCTCTTTTCCGCCATATTGAACACACATGTGACCTTTCCATCCGCATCACTTTAACACAAACCCTTGCATTATTTCCTAAACAAGCCAATTCAAAACGCAATCTAGCATGCAGTGAAAATTTCATAATCAGCAGAACAAACTGAAGCGTCCAAATTAATCCCGGTCACGAACGCGGTGGCATCTGCACAAGGTGACATGCCCCCCCTCGCTCCCCTGAGTTCGACTCCGATCGCGGAAAACGGCGAGAAGGAAGCTGCTGTTGAGGTGAATCAATATCTCATCTGCCTGATTAAAACATGTAAACCCGTGTGGTACGAGTTGTTCTGATTGGGTTTACGACTTTATTATCTCGTTCGTATTAAGTATTGATTGTGGCGGGCTCTGCATGTTTGTAGCAATCGACTCCCGCCTACAAATGACGTAATCTATATATACAGGCGAGCACGGAAAGCGTAGACGCAGCGGAAGGGATGCAAATCGACGAATCGGCGTAAGTTATTGTATTTGAGCATTTATTTCTTACAAGATCGTTTAAAGAACAACATTTAGCAACCAAGAATTTTATTTTACCTTTATTTCCCTTGTTTTACAATTCAAATTCTCTGTTTGTTAACATTTTAATTTCCTTTGTTTTTTAAATTCCTCCACCAATCCGCTGGTTGAGCTGCTACCAGTCACCCTGATTCTTCGCTTCCCTCAGATCCGGCACTGGTGACGTGGACGGGGAAACCCCGAGCGAGGACGGAGCAGGTGGAACGCAGATCATACAGATAGGAACGGGGGACGACAAGCAGTTCATCGAAGTACCGGAAGGTTATACACTCATCCAAACACCTGAAGGTCTCGTCATGTCACAGGTATGTGGTGTGGACCGACCGCTAAAAGCATTGCTACTTAGATTTGATGCAGCGTATCTTTTATCACTTATCTTGTTCCGGGCTAATGCTAATCTAATTATCTCGATTATATTAACTAAGCTTAAATACAATACACGTTATTCCATGTTTTTAAGTTTTGTATGAAACCACTAGACTTAGAGCCTCTTTTTTAAACCTGCTTGAAATATTGTGTGACAATCCGTTTTTGATTTTGTATTTATCCATATTGATAAAATGGTTTTAAGTGACAGTTCTCATGTTTATGTGGCGGAATATTGCCTCAATGTGATTGTTTAACATGTTAACATACTTTCCATATTGGGCGTTATATTGTAATATCTTCTGTTAAATGATTGCTTTGCAGCCCGGAACCACTTTGTCGCAAGCTGAGGACGGGACCATCTACGTGACGCAGGAGGATGGCACGACCGCCCCGCTCGATTCGCAGAAAGCCATCCCGTTAGAGACCATGCAGTCGTCCGAGTCGCACGTCGAAACCAGCGAGGCTCAGTGACGTACAACTCGAGCAGTAGAATCTTCTGATGACGTCAGTAGGCTCAGCGCCGCAAATGGCCGAGATACATTTGTACACAATCCTGATTAAAAGTGCCGTACTTTTTCAGTCTTTCGGATATATTAGACGGTCTGCCTGATGCCTCATTCCAGTGACCTTGACATTTCGTGTATCGCTTTCAAGAATATCGCCACGCAGCCATGCCCAATCAACGTAGTTTGCTATATATAGCGGCCATCGGTTATCTGCTGATTTACTGCCAAGCTGCTGTTGTTTATCCACCCTTTACGGTCGTCAAATTTGCCTTGATTTCCACACAAATAATCGATTTCACAATCGCCTTACTTGTACTCTATTTACCCACATCAGAAAGCGTAATAAAATAACCCGACTATTGTAAATTAGATACCGATTGATCTAACGATTCTAACCCGTGTACACTCACCATTAAACTTTTTAAGTCGTTAACCGTATCCGCCAAAGACCATAGGAGAATCTCTTAAACCCAATGATGCAACTGCTACTCATTGCCGTGGTTTCCCTTCCAATCAAGTCTTTGATAAATATTAAGTTACTTTCGTTGGTTGATTTGTTGGCAACGAGTCTCGTTGTCCTGGCAACACCGTGTTGCGTTCTTCATTTCGAATTGTGTTAAAATTGTTAGCGAATTTTAAATACAACATTGTACATATACAGACTGCCGTTGGTCATTTCATGCAGAGTGTAACAGCAGTATAGCCATTATAAAAACTACCATTTTTATACACCTTTAATCTCTACATGTTGACTAATTATCGTGGTTTATTAAACCGGTCCAATCTAACGTAACACCGTAGGGATACTATGACATTTAACAAGGTTGTTTTAAGTGCGAATCCATTGATCTGTTATATTCTGTTGTTGGCTCAATATATTGGTTTACCTTGATAAGACCTTTGAGTGTATTTTGTCGCGTCTATTCAACCGCAGATATTACACCTCCAAGGATCATCTGAAATAAAGAGGGTTACCCTCCACTTCTTTGGTCCTTGAATGTATTGATTTTATTTTAAGGTCAAAAGTTCTTAAAATAAATACGTTTGACTTCATTTGAACTAAGTACCTTGGTTTTCTATATGTCTGTTTCCCTAGATTATGCTCCGGACTTTGAGTTAAGTGTTATTGTACGCGACCAATATTCGCCCAAATGTATTTAAGTTGTCTAAATTGCCAGGCCGGGTTGCTTGATGAGTAAATGCGCCTTCAACCGAAGCTTTGCAGTTTCGAATGATGGCCTTTTGGGTTGTGTCGATGATCAAGGTACTAATAAAATATCTCCTAGGCCCTTTTAATTAATGGGCTCTACTCAAACTAAAATAACGTGCGTCTCAATTGTATACAACATACTGTAAAAGCTCCGGTAACCCGACTGTGGGATCAGGGTAAATTGAGGGTCACCCCCTGGTAATACAATGATAATCTGACACATTCGCGTTACTATCTGACGATTGGAGGCGTGATAACACAGCTAAATAGCTTATATTAATTTCGATTTTTTTCGCAACCGATACATATACCTACCTACTCTTATACAAAAAAACGGTCCTTGTGACGAGCCCATCATAGGTTCGAAACTTGGCTCAGTAAAAAAAAAATTTTTTTGATTTTTTCACAGATATATTTAAATATGCTTAAAATAGATTGCGGGGCCGAGGATGTAACGTCTTCGTTATATTCATAACACTGTGACAGCTCTAGTAACCAAATTCGATGGCACGTTGTATTTTAATGAAGACTCGTGTTTTAAACTCAATATCAAAATGTGCCACCTTAGAGGCAATGTTGCCCATCGAATGGTGTTATTGTTGCATAGACCCCATCCAATAATTTTACTGGGGACATAACGGAAAAAGAGGGCTTATTTCGATGTCGCGACTTTTTGGCTGACAGGCCACATTTCTACCCAGTGCCTACCGGATTTGTAACCAGGTCCGTTTTTTGCTTACCGATTTTTAACCGGTCTAAGAGAATCTATAATGGGCTCGTCATCGTCACCAAGACCGATTTTGTACAGAGATTTGAATATAATTCGGTCGTAT
Organism: Ciona savignyi; assembly: GCA_000149265.1. NCBI lineage: Eukaryota > Metazoa > Chordata > Ascidiacea > Phlebobranchia > Cionidae > Ciona > Ciona savignyi. Next base: position 176,803 of record CH002990.1, on the reverse strand, counting down.
TGACTATTCGTTATTTCAATGTCGTTTGGACAAACATCTGTTTAATTTTACAGTATTTTTATTATTATTTTTTGTTTTAATCTGGTCCACGCTTTGGGGTCTCACCTTCTCGTGAAGCCGGCTCCCCCAAAATACTGGTCGCTCTTTACTGGAACACAATTTTTTTTATATCATTTGGTGTTAATTAAATTTTGTTTGCACATTATTGTTTTTTCGCTAAGGTTTGGCGGTCGCGTCCGCTATATTTATTTAATTATATCCTTTTTTAAATGACGTGATTTAACGACTGTTCGTTTTGTCGTCTTTTTCTGTTCCTGTGCCTTGATTTGCTTCGTTTTCTAACTAAAACTAAACTATTAAGTGAACACCCCGAAATTTTAATCAATTTGGTAGCGACATCACGCGGATCTATAATCACCAAAGCAACGAGCGACGACTAATTTCACCTTTGACCTCCAACATCTTGTAACAAGTAAATTGTAAGGACTGTTTTGAATTTTGTTCAATTTATTTAACAGTTCCATCAGTCAATTTGTCATTATCTCAACATGGATGACTTTCAAGCCGGAGAAGAAACCACGTTTGTTGTTGACGACGTTTCTAATGTCATAAAAGAGTCGATTGAAAACACGATAGGTGGGAATGCGTATCAACACAATAAAGTGAACCAGTGGACGTCCAACGTCGTCGAGCAGTGTCTTAACCAGCTCACCAAGCTCGGTAGATCCTTCAAATACATCGTGACGGCCGTGATAATGCAGAAGAACGGCGCTGGGCTTCACACTGCTAGCTCCTGCTACTGGGACAACTCGACCGACGGCAGCTGCACATTGCGCTGGGAGAACAAGACCATGTACTGCATCGTCAGTGTTTTTGGACTTGCAATTTAGCTCTTCACTTTTTATGTTCTGTAGTGTCACCACATAAAACTGTTTTAATGCTCCTTTGTTATTATATTAGCTATGTACAACCCCACTCAGAATAAAAATATACGTGACCGTACTAAAATTTTCAGCCTTCAATTTACTCGGTGTTCTATTATCTCCATTAAGGTGAAAATTCATTTGGCTCAAATATACGATTGGTGTTAATGTAGTTCTTGCACACACTTTGCAGTATTTCTAATTGGTTACCTAACATTGAATGACATGAGCAAACTCATGTATTGATCGAAATGACATTTTGCTGTGTATATATACTCTGTTTTATATATAAATTTATGTTTGTGAACAAAAACTAGGTTGGGTAGGATAATTTTGTAACAAATATGGATGATTGTGACTTGGAAAACTATCCGTGGCTCCGGCGAAACTATCCCCAAAA
>CH002990.1:163232-175380 GCA_000149265.1 Ciona savignyi | reverse complement strand
TAATGTCACTGAATACGAATCCACTGTCCAAGCAGCATTGAAAAAGTGAAAGTTGATTGCTTGACAAGTGATGGTGGGGCATCTTATCAAGTTTTTGTGAGTTCCTTTATTATGTATTCAACTGGCGCTTCACAATTACATATTTTTATAGTTTTGTTATGTAATTCGTATGGTTATGTTTGATTTTAAATGTAAACAGTTAAATTTAAATGTAATTATGCTATATTAATGCCTTTAGGTCTTAGATACAGTAGCTGGTTGGTTGTTTTTTGGGCAAAGCACTTGCAATCATTGGTTGAAACCAGTAGATTAATGGTTACAATAAGTTTTAACATTCTTATGTATCCGCGGTAATCTGACCAATGCCTGTGTGATAACCACCTTAATTATCATACCCCAAAAATAAATATTTTCTTTTTTATGAGATGCATATTTTCTGTTGAATTTCCAAAAATAGTTAAAAAATATTGATAACAATCTATTTCAGGGAGGTGGTGGAGAAAAAATTATCCCACTAACCGAAGGTGGGGTCACTGAGATTCGAATAGAAGTTTCCGCTGAAGATGGAACAGTCAAGAATTACCTCATAAACATAAAACGATTGTCGGCGTCTGATGCTTCTCTCAACCAGTTATCGTTGTCAGTTGGAAAACTTTCTCCAAGTTTTTCAATGGGATGTTATGAATACACAAGTAAGGATTATAAATAGTTAGCGACGTAGCATGGTTGTTAATACATAGCTTCTTTAAACAACTAAAGTGGGTCTCAAATTTGCTAAGTTGCTTTCTTGTTTGAATGTTGTTTTGTTAAATAAAAACATTATTATATATCGGCATATATAAATATATATATATATATATATTTGTGTTAAATGCCAGTAGGATAGAACAGGGCTTCCCAAACTTTAAAGCTTGTGAACCTTTTCAATTTATTAAAATTTTATGCGATTCTTCACCTGTAAAATCCTAAACACATTGAAATATATATAATAAATATAGTAGTTTGTGTGAAATTGATCTACTCTTTGTGACCCCTAAATTTCATTGCGTGAGCTCCAGATTGGGAAGCCCTCGGGTAGAACATATATTCCTTTTGGGGCGTTAAAAATATTAAAAATGTAATCGGCTAATTGCCAAATAATTCTGGTCGTAATCTGGTTCTAATTTTTCTAGGTTATTTCTGTTGATTCGAAATTATTTATTAAATATCGCTTATGTACCTATACATAGATTCTGCAGATATATTGATTTTAAACTTCCAATATATAAGCTGATATTGCACACAAGATATCCCAAATAATTAGTGATATTTTATGTAAAATAAGATGGCTGAATTAATGTTGAAAAATACAATTTATTCCTTTTCACATTGTTTCATGTTTTCAGCCCCAGTTCCATGCACAACTGAAGACATAACAGTGAAGGCGATAGCACCAGATAAGAAATGTGTGATAGTGGTACCGGGGTCAGATGAGAATTTCACCCTACCACTGCTGCTGGGTGAAACCAAGGTGGGGGTAGCAGTTGGTTCAGTGGATGGGACCAAAACAACAGGTGGGTAAGGGTTATATTTTTCATCAACTACACATAATTATTGGGATCGTTTATTTATACTAAAATATTTTTTATGTTTTCCTCTATCCATTAAGATCAAGTAATACCATTTCAAAATCAATAAATGTTTAAATTCCATTTAATTCGAATATTAAATGATTCAGAATTTTGTTTTTCTTCCTTTTATATGTACTTGGTAATGGTGATTCAGAAATGTACTTGGTAATGGTGATTCAGAAAGGAAAACTGTCTTAAAGTATGTGGGGTGATAGGAATATATAACTGTTTAACCTAAAGGAAAATTTCAAGTGGTTCTCAGTACGAAGCAAGAAATTAGCTTTAAAACAGGGGTCTTCTCTAGTCAGCGAGAATAGTATTCAATATCTTAATTACAGAGTATGGTTAGACAGTCTGATAAAATTAAATAAAATTACTCATTAATATGTTTAGCACTCTATGCAGTGGAACGTCTATATCAGGCATGGGCAACCCCTGGCACGCGTGCCCAACTTGGCACGCGAGCTCGTATTTCTGGCACGCTAGTTCAAGGAAATTAGATTCCTTTCTTTTAAAGATGATTAACTTAAAAGTTGTTGTATTATTTGAGCTTTGGCCACGTGCATAAAATGTTTATTACCGTACGTTGTGAAGATTTGATTATTTATTACCGTGTTATTGTTACTCAACAAACACCAAAGAGTACAACAATCGGCTTGCAAATTTCTCAACCTGCTGCCACAGCCGAATCGGACGCGAGAGAAATTTGTACGTTTGTGCAGCCAACCAGATGTAGTTAATATCAGTTACCCTTAGCACCTAATTTACTTTTGTTAGCAATTTGAGATACAAAGTGTTATAAGGCTAAACATGATGTACGATGTACCGGTAAGGTCATTCGGTATCGGTAAAGGTCATAAATGCATATTTCGGCAAAGTAAAAAAGACCGGTAACTTATTTCACATAAGCTCATCGTTACGTTTATCAAATTGCGTTAACGCGAGTACAAATTCATCATTGAACACACTTTTTCACCTGCCTAAGGTTTGCTCTATTAGTAATAGTACAGCGCTTGCTTATTTTGCAGTAAAGATAAAAATTAAAAGTCATTACTGTAAAACAGCGGTTCTCAAACTGGGGTCCGCGGTCTTTTGGGGACCGCGAGACAATTTTCTGGGACCGCTAAGCACCTTCCAAAAAATTTAAACGACGCTTCTGAAAAAAAAACTGTGTAAAATTAAGTTTTTACGCAACTTTTCTTCCAATCAACTTAACAAACAATTTGTCATGAAAGCTTACACCTTACAGGCTATAGGCATTTATGACATCACAAGAAGCTATTTGATGTCACATTAGTGCAATTCAAAAGTACAGAACTCCTACTATAGTAGGAAATAGAACAACTCCTTTTATAGTAGGAGTAAACATTTAAAAACAGAAATATGTTCTCACAAATTGTTAGTTGGCACGCGGAAGGATTTTTCCATTAATTTTAGCCGATTTTGGCACCCAGGCCGAGAAAGGTTGCCCACCCCTGGTCTATATGGTTTATTTTAGTTGTCCTTTAAAATAATAAGAAAAATTAATAAATGTATAATTTGGTTCAACATTATTAAACTGTTAACTTTATATGCAATCCAGAATCCTACCTTACACATCCTTTATTTACTAGTACTTAGTAATAGAAAATAGTGGCAGTATATAATTGATGATAATTTATGTAATATATCAGCAAGGATAATTTCTAATGAAATGTCTCTATATTACTAAAATTAGTGAGAATATTTAAGTATGGTGCTATATCATAAAATATATAATTTCAAAATGGCTTGTTCTTTGGGACTCTTTCGAGTACAAAATTGTCGTTATTTTGATTATGCAATCGGACTCAAATTGATTTCGTAATTTGTTTGTTTCCACAAGTGCCTTATTGAAAGCTAGAAATTGGAGTAACTTAAATCTAAGCTGTGCATTTACTACAGGAATACATTGTCACAGTTGCAAGAAAACAATTCCCGTGGCCAGTTTCATTGAAGGACACAAAACTTAGCATGAAATATGAATGTCCCATGTTACTTACCCCCATGTATAACCCCGTGACAATCAATGGTTCAGATCCAAAGACATCAGTTTCTCAACCCTGCATTGATATGCTGGCTAGAAGGTAAGGCTGGTTTTATGGTTGTCTTTTTAAAAAATGATGCTGTATTATATATTGAAAATAAAATAAGGCATCGTTTTAAATCATTTTAGTTTTATTTAACCTTTTTTTTGAGGTCAATATTTTACCTGATTTGTAAAGTGTTCAACACTTATTTTTTTCATGTTTTCCTTTTATAATATTGTGCAAACAGCACAGTTTTTGTTATTACAGAAATATAGATTTAGACTGACCGGTTAGTCTGGTTGTATATTCCTACGCTTTTCCACCAAAAGGTTTAAAGGTTCGAAACTGGTCACAAGCTGGCCGGTTGTGTGCTTGGGCAAGGCACTTAACAGAAATTTTCTAGACCTAGCTGCAAAAGCTCCGATAACCTGATAGTGGGCACGAGGTGATCTGATGATTGCCCGTGTGTTAACCCTCTTGGTTTTCCCATTCATGGGGATAAACATGAATATCCTATCCTATGCTAGGTATCATCATGCCAATTCCATACTATCAGCTTGCCATTGAGATTTTACTTATGTAAGGTTTAAAAAACATATTTCTAACTTTCTGACAGCAATCGTACTGAAACCAAGGTTTCTTAAATCTTTTTGTTTTCTTTTAAAAGTATATTCCAAAACCGGTTAAAAATTTAAATAAGAGGTGTATTAACATTACTAAAAAATTTTCGAAACATAATAATTTTAGGGCAAACATAACAAGAACTTAATTTAAAGTAAATAATGGAACGCATACATATCACTTTTGAACTAATTTGTTATATTACTCCACTAATATGGGTTTTATAGAAGTGATTTATGTGGTTAATTTCCGTACCGTATTATAGCAGATTAGTTATAATACATTTTATGTCAAAACAAATTTGTTATATATTACTCCAATAAAATTGGTTGTATATAAGGAAATGATTTCTTTTATAAAATGAGTTTGAATTATAACATCCATAACCAGGTTCGACACACTTCCCTGAGTTTACAGATTGACTTTTGCAAAACACGGTTGTTTTTTTGACAATGTCCGCGCTCTTATTATTATTGCATGGATTTAGTTAATTACACTTAGTTTCCATTTGGCAATAAACATAAATCTTAGTAAGACATTTTTGAGACGAGTTTATTTCATTTTTAATTAATAAATAGTGCTGAGGTGCCACTAGTTATATATAGAGGTATTTACCTCAGCTGCCCTGGCAGTGGTGTGACTTTATTGCATGTCATGTGATAACAGCTCGAGGTAGAGAAACCTATGTGCAAGAAAGTTATCTAGGAACATACAGCCAACACCAGTGCAGTGGTAGTTTGTACCTGCAGTTTGACTTGTTAATCAACTTAAGTATTTCGGCAGATCAAAAACCAACCCCTTCAATGAAAGCCCACTTGACCCAGACTGGAGGAGATTGGATACGGAAATGGATGGCGAGATTTCAAACTGCATTGCACACTCGGTTTATGCTTACAAAGGTATTGGATCAATATTTTAGATCCCGGTTTAGTAAAAAGATTATTGTCCCCTGTATATTTGCTTTATTTGGAGAAACATGTGGAGAAGATTTGTATTTGGCATGGTCTGTGAAATACCAACACTTGATAGAGCTACTCTTGTGTCTATTCTATATAAGTTGTACTTCTTTCTATTTGGCTAATTCAACCATGATTTTGTATTAAGAGTAAAAACCAGTAAATTTTGTTATTGTGTTTTCGTGGGCTGGTAGTTGCATCCATTTGTTTCAATATTTTATAATTTTTGACTCAAAATGACTGTCAATTTGCTGTTCCTGTTTTAATGGTATTTTTGTGAATGAATTTTTGTCATTTTTAACTCTTTTTTTAAAAGCAAAAAATTAAGAAAAACTATTGTTGTAAAAATGTTATTTTTCTTTACCGGTACACTGTACATAAATAATCAGTATTTGTTTACCCAGGCTCGAAAGATGAGCTACCACTGCGGGCAATGGCAAAACATGCACAATCAAGTCCACACAAACCATCAGCGGAAGTCGATGCAAAGAAAGTAACAGAATCCACCTGGTACAAGACTGAGTTTGAAAGCTCCTCTGCAAATACTTCTGCCATCACTAACCACAAAGTGGAGGTGGGTGAGCCATCATGCTTGCTTTTTGAATAAAATGAACATCATTAAACTGACCAATGTTGCCTTGGTGCAGATAAGAAACTGGGAAAAGAGGTTGCAACATATGGCAAGTGAAAGTAACGCGGATATTTTATTAAAGGAGGCCGAGAAACGATGTAAAGCTTATCGGAATAAACTGCCCAAAACACCAGGTTGTTAGTGTATTTAATTGTTTAATTTTCTTTGCAGGATTATGTCTGGGTTGGTGGCAGTTAAAGTAGTTTCTGCTGTATGGGATGTCTTTGTTTTTTATTGTTTTATTTGTTTTGAGTAACTCAACAGCATTTTTATTGTCAAACCTAATTGGCTGTGGTGCAGTTTGTTCATCTGGTTTAACATTTAACACATCAAATAAATAAAACAAATAATAAATTAAGAATAAACTTTAAGATATATATATAGTCTTAGTTCCTCTGCCCCCAAATTTGTGCCATAGTGGCAGTTAAGTACCTCATCTCTGCACTGTTCTTAGGCAGCGGCTCCGGCTGTCAGTCGTAATGTGGTTAAATTGAAAACCTGTGAATGCAGATGTTGCACTTAACATGTGGTTTAAAGAGTTAAAACAATGTAGCAATATCCCCACAGTAATTAGCATAATGTATAGCACTGTTAAACCCACTGTGAGAAGATATTCACAAACAACAGTGGGTATAAGGTCAGGGGCAAAAATCCATTAAATTTCAGGCGAGTAAGAATTCACTCGCGTAAGCTTTCACACTTGAAGTGAGTAAATCTTTGAACAAAATCTAATAAAACTTGTTAAAATAAAACATTTTATAAAAGAGTCACAAAAATAAGGATTTAATTTTTATTCCCCTAGGGCCCTAGGCCGTCAGTTAAATAGAAAACGGTCACCGTAAATGTTGATTAGTTTTTTATTTGTAGTAATTTTTTTACTTGCACGGTGTGCGTTATGCAAGCATTACTGCCCTGAAGGTAATCTGTTATAATGCACACTGGGTAGTATCACCCACTAGTATAAACATTAGTAGTCCTACTCATTCGACCAAAAAAATAAACAAAAGTAGTCCTAATTGAGAAATAAATATTATGCAAATAAGTGTTAATCGCACTTAGAGTGATGACTGAGGAACATCGTTTTTGACAGGTGATCCAGCTCGGTATTCTGAGGGGGAAGCCCCTTCAGATGAGTTACAGCAAGCGTCAATTTGTCAAGCTGCTGCCATTAAAGCAAAGGGCAAAGACGCCAAGAACCACCTCATGTTGGCATTTCTACTTGAAGAACAAAGATTTCTGGATGAGATGTACGGTCTCGCTACTAAGGTGAGTTTGCTGGATGACCAGCTTCGTTGTTGCAGGTCTAGAAGACACGGTTGTAGCCAGAAGTCTGTTATATCATCAATTCTGCACACAGTCTACTTTGTGGTGGTAATAAAGTGCAGATTGTTGTTATATTTTCCAAATCGCTAAATATTTAGGGTTTTACATCAGAATATGATGGTATAATACTGGTGTGTTCGTAAGATTACCTCGTGCCCACTGTCACATTACCCAAGTCCACATCCCTTATACAACAATGATTTTGACAGGAAGAGGAGTCAATAGGAGCAGGATTGGACAAAAGCGCGAAAGAGAGCTCTCGGTTGGAGGAGTGCATGGCGATCTGCAAGCTCCGTGGAGTGGCTCCCAATGCTCCACTTGCTCTTCAGTTGAGGGGAATCGATGAGGAGTACAAATCGTTGTTGGAGAGTGGGCAGTCGGGAAGAGCGGATCACGTGCAAATGTTGTACGCGTGGAGATCCAAACAAGCTTTGCAGGTCGGGACTATATCTTGGGTTGCATGTTTGAACGGCCTCAAATGTGTTGCTGCTTCCAATTTGAGAATATATAAGTCCTGCAACAGTTGTAATCCATTGGTGACAAAAGTCAAACCAAATGCAGCAAAATATTTTTTGAATTAACACATTGCAATATAGCCCACCCACTTTTAGATGTTCATTGTGTTTCGAATCTCGTCCGCCCGGTTAGTCTGGTGGTTTAGTGCGCCGCCTTTTAGATGTTCATTTTTTCGATGTCCGCAGGGTGAGAAATCAGCGTTGCAGCGAGTTGATGAGAACGACCCGCTCACGCAAGCCTACCTCAAATACATGGATGCAGTGGCCACCGATCCGAACAATCATCTCTGCAACCTCCATCTTGGGAGGATGCTCATCGAGCGTGGTGAGCACAAGGAGGCGATACAGAGGCTGCAACAAGCAGTAGGATTGAAGCCCGTCAGTGTGGAGGCGAGGTGAGGTTGTGTTTCGTTATTGGTAACTTTTATATAAATGCAACATGGGTTAAACCCAATTAACTTAATCCTATCCATGATTAAAATCTAGATATGTAAGTAGCTTATATAGGTATGCTTGTGGTCTAAATCTGGTTTTCCATCTGAAGGTTCCTGCTTGGTCTGGCGTTGTGCTTACAAGATGGTGGACCGGGTGATCGTACTGAAGCGTTGGAATTCTTGCACGAAGGACTAGATCATCTGTTGTTAAGGAGGCAAGCTGAAGCACAAACCTGTGGTGGGTTGGGTGGAAATATCCGATTATTTTAAATGTGGGTTTATTTCTTAGACTTACAACAGTGTTATGTTTATAAACTTGCTGTTAAACTTTATTGTCAAAGAGTAAAACATTTTTCTTGAACATTTAATTACCAATATTGCTAATTTTTGATACTTTGTGTGGGTTATTGAGCCAATAGAAAACTTAAGCTTAAACATAATCATCACTCTCCTAACACAGTAGATTAAAATATTTCAAAAAAAAAGATTAAAATTAAATTAAAATTATAAAATTAAAATTAAAAAAAAAGATTAAAATATTTCAATCGATCCTCATTCCTGCAGAGATCGTTGCCTCCTCATCATGTGACTTGCATGCGGAGGACATCTTCCGTCCCACCAACATCCAAGTGCTGAGAGGACTCCTCTTGCTCGCTGGGAATCTACAGAAGAAGAAGATAGATGGATTGAGGACGGCAAAGGAAGTCTACCACTGGTCAGTGCATGGGTTGATAATGATGTGAATAGGATAGCAATATAGCATACTCATTTGTTTTCCCATAGGATAGTAACGTTTATTCACATGGTTGGGAAAATGCAAAGGCGTTCTTTAGATATAAACTCTAAATACCAACCCGTGCATATAATGTTATCATTAGAAAAATAAGTGATTATGATTTTTAATAGTTAATGTGTTTCTATGTATATTTTAATTATTTAAATATAAGGTTATTTGTTGTTAGGTAGGGCTACTCTTGGCCATCAATACCTTGGTTAGATCTAAGTGTGACAAGGTCACATTACGTAATCTAAGTCTTGATATTTACCATTGTATAATTATGACTGAGTTACAGCTAAACTGTCACTTAATTCAATGTCAACATTATTAAGTTAAACTAAATTACTTGACTGAGATTAGGAGGTCATATTGTGGCAATATTATTATCTGTAAATATTTACTAAATACCATTAATTGCTTGGCAACTAATATTTTGGCAATTTTAGATTATTCTGTAGTGGAACCGGCATCAATAACCTAATAGTGTCTAGGTGTGTCCTAGTTAAACTCCAATTTAATATATTTTTGTATTGTGGCGTATTTTTTTTCTGTGCTTATAACAAATAAATATGTTTGATTGATCGTAGTTTATATATATTAATGGGATTGAGCAAAGCTTAAGTCAGATTATCCAGTTGTATAATGATGGCTTTATTTGTCATCTGACCGGACCGGATAATTTACACATCGTCCTTCATGTACATGAACACTATTGATTAATGTTGCTTCTGAACTAAAAATTCTTCCTTTGCAGTGCCTGTCTACATGCAGGTATGGCGCTTTGTTCAATGTATCACAGGGGACCTCTATTTCAACAGGTTTGTATATACTTCCATACTTTGACCAATGGTATTGGTGACATAATTCTAAAAGCGGCATGTCAGCATTATTGTTTGTTTCAAACCTAATTGATTTGGATTTATAAAAGGAATGCCGTTGTCTTCAAATCATGTACAATTATAATAAATTTAATTTACCTTGGGTCCCTGGGTAACACCAGTTTTTTTTTATTTGGCCAATGGTAAATGTACAAGGTATGAACTTAACATTAAAATGACCCTCGGTAGTGGTGGTTGGTAGCCTATCTGTTGGCTGACACTATTAGTTTGAATTACTTAACAGAGAGCTTGAGCAATGTTATATGTGTTTATTCTCAAGACCCTTGTGATAATTAATCGACTGCAAACTGGCTGGACAGACAATTAACAGTTCTTGCCTTGGTTGAGCAGCTCCTTATGGTTTACAAACTTCAGAAAGTAGTTTTCAAGCCGATTGGACAGACGACTTTCTAAAAAATTGCTGTATAAATTAAAAAAACAAACTTTTATTTACTGTTTACATATTGATTATCACTGCATTATGTATTTAAATGGAAATTCCGTATTGTCGAATTTGTATGGCATTTTTTCCGGCTATGTTTAATGCGCAATGTAATTTTCAAACATCTGTTCATTAACTGGCACTTCTGTCAACATTTCCTTTAACCATGACCAATTTTCCCAATGTTTTCCCCCAAAACAATAATGCATATCTTACAAAATCGAAAGTAACACCTAACCTAGCAACTGTAAGGTAACGAAATTGACTTTAAACTGGTTATAATCAAACAATCACAAAAATATATGCGCACCAGATTGTTAAGTGGTGCCTGATAAAAAGAATGCTTAAAACAAAAACACTTAAATACCATTTCAACACTTAACCCATGATCGTCAGTGTATTATTGCAGTCTTGCATATCCAGTGTAACAAGATGTTAACAACCACAGATTGAATGGGTGATGCTTAATTCTCACTATGCACTGCTTGAGATAATGATCACTGAGAACTCTACTGACACCGTGTGTATTGAACAACGCTGCCGATACTTGTCGGTGGTGATTCGCTCAAGCACGATAACCCGGGACAATGAACTCTTATCATTGCAGGAGAAGGTAAACTTGTAAATTTGGAGATAAATTTGTTTATTTAAAATATTGTTTTATTTGTCATGTAATATGCTGTATTATGTCTGTTGTATTATTTTAACTGAATGACCTTATTGTACCATGTACATGTCATTGGCATTTCCCTAGTTAGGGATAAAAAAGGTTTCTGGGGTAATCACTTGAAGATTGTGGGTTCGATTATTTCAAGATTGTGTGGCTTAATTGCATAAATAAACCCGTTGTATTGTGTGATGATGGGCTAAGATGTACTAGCTTGGTAAAATATGCAAGTTCGTTTGATTATTCCATTTATTTTCGGTTTAAAGGTCAGACTACGCATATTGTTTACATTAGGGGTGCCAGAGGGTCAGAAAGAAAGGGGGTGTAGTTTTACGTATTTATATAAGGAAATAGATCAAATTTTAATGCGATCTGTTAATAAGCACATTGAATTTATCTTGTGTTATTGGTTTTGGTGGCAGGTATCACAGAAGCTTGTCACACTCAACCCATGCAGCAGTGAATCGTTGTATCTGCTTGGCATGGCGCAGCTCATGATATACGACAACATGCCGTTGGGCAAGCAGGATCTACAACCTCTACTAGAAGCCAGGCAATCTCTGGAAGCAAGTGTGGATTTGGAAGGGAAGCCCGCTTTCGGGGAAGTCCCTGCTAGTATTAAAGGTTTGTTATTTAGGATTTTTATGTTTAGTTGTTTGAACTTGTGGATGGGAGAGCATGGGGTTGTAGAACAATCATGGATTATCTCATGCTCATTGTCGTGTTATCGAACTATTCCAGTGTTCCTACAAATTTAGTAAAACCAATTATTCCTCTATGTTCAGGTGAAGTCTGATAAGTGCCTTGCTAATAAACCCAGCCAACTTGCCAGTAGCTGGTCTCTTTAACTTCTATTTTTAAATATGACTTTCATTTTTGTACAAAAAAAACATATAAATTGATCTTGGAAAACCATATTAGCTGTGGCTGAGTTTTCACACTGGTGTTGAATCTACAGAGCAGAATTGGTGGAAAGAAAAAGTCGCTGGTGAAGCTGCAAAGCAGGTTTCCAAGGAACCAGCTAAGGCAGCTCCTGCAGCTCGAGGTGCCGCAGCCCGAGGTCGTGGTAGAGCTGCACCTGCCCCGACACGTGGGGCCGCGGCACGAGGCCGTGCAGCTCCAAGAGCGGCACCGGCTAGAGGTCGTGCAGCACCCGCTCGTGGAGGGCGAGGAGCCGCGGCACCTACAGCTGCATCTTCCAACACAAAGTGTGATAAGGAGACGACTCCAAGCAAACCTGAAGCA
>CH002990.1:144531-156778 GCA_000149265.1 Ciona savignyi | reverse complement strand
ATTAAGTACCTTGCCCAAGGACACAACCGACTAGCTAGCGACCAGTTTCGCACCTTCAACCTTTCGATTGAAAGGCGACGCACTTTACAGCAAGACTAACCCGCTGGGTATGTCTACATTTTTGGTTGTAGTGTGTCTCTGTAGACACAACCCCCAATGTAATTTAACTTATTTCAAGTTCAGGTTATGACAAACGTGAAACCTATATATTATTACATTTTGTTATTTAGTTCACTACATTTACTACATTGTATATTTTTTAGATAACTGCTGGCAAGAAAAATCCGTTGTCGACTTCACGAAGTGCCCAGTTAGTGCTGTGCAGTGCTACTTTCCCCACCTATGCAAGTGATGCATTAAATGAGATTATATCAGTAAGATGAATGGTATTTCTCATTCTAAATGATAAATTAGTGCAAAAAAAAACGGAATAAATATCCATTTAAAAGTATAGTGACAATATATATACATAGATATTATGTCTTAGGGTCCCTAAATTTGAATTGCACAAATAACACCAAAACATATACTTACAGTATTTTTTGCATATGATTATCTACCTAATGTTTCATTAAAATATGTACAGATCACAGTTTTTAAACTTTGTTTATGGTATCTGCTTGATGTTATTTACCCGGCCCACATTTTCCAATAAAATGAGAATATTCATGTTTATCCATATGTATTGTGTAGGGGAAGACACAAACATTATCACTCAGTCTATCTTCAGACTAGGTCAATTTATCCACACCACAGTTTTTTGATGTTATGACATAATAATAGCAATATAGTTTGGTGGGAAAGTGGTCGGTAGGTTTTATAAAAAAAATAATCTGAAAGCAGTGTTTTATGGCCAATTTAGATCAAAACATCCATATTACCAAAAAAACATCCATATTACCAAATAAACAGACATATTACCAAAAATTATATTTTAGCTAGTTGTTTAATAGTCAAACTTTAATGGCTATCATACTACTCTTTTCTTTTTTTTCTTGAATTGGCATTTAATTAAGTTTTGTAGCATTAAGTCTTAATGAAGTTACATTTTGCTATAACAATAAACCAAGTGCCCTCAATTTTTAAAATATTTTTGTTGTAAAATGCACAACATAAAATCTTTGCTTTCCGCTATTTAACAGATGGATGACATATCTACTGTTCGTACTGGATATCTCCACCGGGTGTCTCCCCACGTCACCCACAACTTCCTGAGAGTGAAGCCCTCCGAAAAGATTGGGGAGCTGGTCCAGCTGGTGTGTAAAGCCGATCGTGGGCCAGTCATGGTGTTCTGTAATACAAAGCAAAGCGTCAAACGCACTGTGAAAGGATTGCATGAGAATGGCATCGCAGCTATGTCTGTGGATGGTGGAATGCTTACTAAAGTAAGACTTCAAAGTAGTTGTGTGAAAACTGAATAAGTTGTTATGTTGAAAAACTACACAAGTTGGTAATGCATTCATTTTCTGTCACACCTTTTTACAATTATCTTATATTTTCAGTCATTTAAAGAAGTATTGACCTTATCACACTGCGATCATTTCATTATCTCACACCCACTATTAGGCTATGGCAGTAATTATCGCAGTTTGTTGTATATGATTGGGACGACTCTACAGTTTTTGTTTAACCATTTCACTGCGTTTAAGCAATATATATAAGGACACAATTCACTAGCAAGCTACCTGTTTTAACCTTGCTACCAAAAAGGATAACCGGTCATTTTAGAACCAAGGTCATTAGGTATACAATGACAATGCTTATAATATTTAGAACAATTTTTTCACCCCCATGCCCATTTATATACAAATGCGAAACCCAAGAAGGAACACAGATAACCCTTCATTAACTAAAAATCCATTTACTTGTTATTTAGGACAGATACTCAACACTGGAACAGTTTCAAAGTGGTAATGATGACATCATAGTTGCAACTGACATTGCTTCTAGAGGCTTAGATACGAAACAGGTATATATTTATGTGTGTATAATGTATATACTAAATTAATGCTGAAAGTACAACTGCTTCAGTCAGTACATATCAGTTCACTGTCTGGATGTTCTAAAATGTGCTCATTATAAAGAGAAATTCATAAAATTTGTAACACCACCTTTTTGTAACGTATCTAGTTTCCTATTGCTGAACTACACACATAGATTATATTTTCCTATCCCCAGGTCAAACATGTGATTAATTTTGAGATACCACACAGTGTTTCTGATTATATACATCGATGTGGTAGAGTGGGGCGGGTCGGACAAACCCATCCTGGGGTTGTAACTAGCTTGGTGTCAAGGAAATGGGAGGTGCCAGTTGTCATGAAAATTGAGGTGAGGACATTATTCATATTTCGTAGCACTTATGAAAACCAGGTTGAAAATAAACATATTGCGTATAAAAGATCTAAGTTAAGTATGCAAAATTTTTCGAGTTTAACATTTTTTGGCAAAACTAATGGCAATCATTATAAATAATGATCATTATTTAGTATGCAGACAGTCATTGTAGTGTGTGATCACCCAAATAACAACATCCTATCCCATATATAGGAAGCTGCTCGACGCAGAGAGGAAATATCTGGAGTGAGCGCTAACATCAAGGCCTCCCATGAAACAAGATGGGCTCAGAAACAAATGGAGAAAGATTATGCTGATGGGTTGTTTACCTCTTAGAAAAACACTAGTGTTGTGTTTAAACGGCGGTTTATTTGCAAAATTAAACGGCAGTGGCACATCACTGCACAATGTAAATATTACAAAATCATATGGTGTTGATTAAACTGCGTGAATCTCGTACAGAAGATCAATCCTCATCACTTGCAAGCTCCATACTGATCCCACTTGCATCTGATTCTGCTCCGTCTGGAATAAAACAATATTGTTGAGGGAGATTAAAATTAGAAACTTAAGTTACAAAAGATTTGGCACACACATCCCATAAAAGACACTGAAAGGGCTTATTTTTAATTAGCTTCCTCCAAAACTGAAATTTAAACTAATCAATGCCCATTGTAGGATATTTTGCCACTTAACCCTTAGACGACGGTTACATATTTGTAACCCAGATGTGTCCCCGAAAAAAAATGCACAATTCAGTCGTTTCTTGGGGGATTTTCCTAGTTTTGATATTTTTGGAAAGCATTTGAATAGATCTTTCGAAATAACGCATAAAAACATAATCCTTCCATTTAAAAATTTTGAGTAATATTGCTCCAAACTTTTTTCTTCAAAATTTTTGTATCTAGTTTAACTTTTAGGTAAAATATCGCTTTTTTGACTTCTGGGGACTTAAAATTGTTACACCAGTTGCTGTGAGAATAAAACTAGCAGGAGCCGTCTTTGTTTTCGAGTTTTCCAGTCATTTTCGATTTTTCAACGATATATGTAAACATATGTGTACATGGGGTTTTTTCTAATTACTATTGATATTTATTCATTTTTTCGCCTTTGTTTACTTTGTTTTTCAATTATTATTTGATATTCGGAAGAAATATGGCAACTTCGGAATAGATTACAGCCGATTAGGCTGCCAGCATGATCGAGGCCGACAGTGATTGTGGTGATGAAATGCCATATTTGTCAGTTTTATGTGACGTCATCACGCTTAGTTGACGTCATCAAAAAATAAAAGACGTAACTTTGTAGGAAATTTCATTTTGAACACTTTTGTAATACATTACTATCTTCTACAAGCTACCAGTAGCGAGTAATTAGAGTAAAAATTACTAATTGTGACGTCATCACAAATACTGCAACGTCATCAAAAAAATAAAAATACCAATTTGTAGAAAATTATCTACTGGACAACTTTGTAATAGATTGTTTTTCCCTAAGTCCAACAGTATTCGCAGCAAACAAGATTAAAGCAACCTTACTCAAAAGTGCCAAAAACTGCAAAAGTTCTGTCGTCGTCAAAGGGTTAACAGAAACTACATTGTGACTACAAAGGTTAGCTTTCTCTAGCCACCAATATAAACAATCCAAAAATGGTTTTATTTAGCTTAAGCATGAAATTGAAGTTTTGAAACAGGAACCTACCATTCTCAATCTCCTCCGTTCCTGGGGGAGGTGGCTCTTTGTTTTCTATTTTAGTGATGATGGAGGGAGGTTTGGGTGTGGGAGGAGGAGGCTCTTTGGGAGGTTCGGGTTTCTCCATGGGTGCACTAGGTGGCACTGCTGGGATGCTCTTCTTGGAGGCAGCCAAGAAAGTGCTCACAGACACATTGTTTCCGGGATTATGTTGTGGCTGCTGAGTTCCACGAAACTGCGGCTTCGATATCACCCTCGTGTGTGGTGCGAAGTTCGGCACCTTACTTGATAATCCTGTTCTAACTTTGCCGATATTGCGTAGTTGCGTCGATGTGGTTTTGAGCTTCATCTGAAGTTTAGGTTTCTCTTCGTCTTCAGTTTTTTGTGTTTTGGGCGGTTCTTTGCCGTTTGCATCATCCTTTTGTGTTCGTTTCCATGTGAACTTGGTGAACTTTATTCCAGATGATTTTGGTGGCTCTGGGTTGGGAGGTTGCATTTCTCTTTCCTGCTCGAACTGATCGTAACCAGGAGACCAGCGCTTCTTATCCGAGCGGTCATCTCTAACTCGTTTGCGTGATGGTGATCTTTCTTCAAATCTTCGCCTCGACTTCTCATCCCGTGAGATATACTGATCCCGCTGTGGTGGAGGGGGGAGTGGGAATCCCTTTCCACACAGGACCTTGGTGGAGATTTGAGATATTGTGGAGGAGGTACTGGTCGAATTTCATCTGGAGCTCTTTCAAATGCTCTTCGATCTGCGGCTGTAAATGACTGACTTTTTCTACCATTATCCTGATTGCTTTTATAAGATTCATTTAAAGGACTCTTCACTTCTTTCCTGATAACAATTTTCTTTTCTTCCCATTTTTCCTCTTTTTTATCTTTCTTCGATTTTTTAACAGATTTTTGAGTCGACTTTTCATACAGTGGATTTTTCTTGAGAAATTTCTGCAAACAATACTTATGAAATAAAGGTGACAGACTGTAACCCAGTAGTAACCTACAGCATATGCTTTGTTGTGGGAATTGCTGAAACAATGCTCTTCTCCATCTGTTTTATCCCCACAAAACACTTTACATACAGAGCAGTAGAAACCGTGTATTGGGAATAAGAACTCCACACCTAGAAATATAACCATCTTCGTTATTTGGGAAATTATAATAATACAACATCAGCTACAAACACCTACCACTCATTGGAACATTGATGGCGTTTTTGCTTGTTGGTTTGTTTTTCTTTTGCTTTTGCTTTTTCCTAGCCCATGGCCGGTTTTCTGGGTTTTCAAGCTTAAAAAAATTAGGTTTTAAAGCTGTGCCAGCTACTGTAATGACCAAATACATACATAAATAAGTGTTTGTTTGTTAATAATCTAATCTATCTAGATTTCTGAGTGTAATATTACACAATCAAATATTGTTTACACCAGGGATGTCCAAGCTTTTATTGTAGTGGGCCGCATTGTCACTTGAAAATAATTCAATGGGTCGCAGAACATATTAATTCAATGGGCCGCAGAACCTATTAAATTTCAAGAAAAATTGGTACATAAAGAAACAATTATAAAAACCATCAATTTATAATACTATATTCATGTTGCTCCCATTATTATAGCCTACTATTACTGCGCCCCTAAAATCTGACTGATACATTTTAATTAGGATAAGAAGATTTAAAGTTCAAAATACTACTTGGAGTGAAAATGACTAGCGGTCTCTCAAAAATCTCAGGTGGGCCGCAAGGTTGAACATCCCTGGTTTACACCTTAAGTAGATAAGGAAGAAAGAAAGCAGTTGGTACAAACTATTTACTTTTCTATGTGATTTTGAGAGCAAATGAGCAAGGTAATCCGGCAAGTAGTCAAAGGTGATGTTGCACAAGCTGCAGATGTGGAAGCCTTTATCCACATAGTTAAATACAGGTCTGCTGTCTTCCGAACCGCTGCTGTTTGAATCACTGCTGCTCTGTGAAGTAGGAAGCATGAATCACTGCATAAATGAACCTTGAATAAATCCAGGAGGTCCAAAGGTAATAAATTCTTTTTAGCATGAATTTTTCACAGGATTACAAAAAATTTCAATCATCTTACTTCAGATTGTGTTTCTGAAGATCCCCGGATTTCTTTTATTTGCCGTTCCACACCAGCCTACAGAAATATTGAAAGTATTACATTATTTTTTGTTTAAAAGTTGTGTTAGATTTAACTTACTTGCAATATAGTGTTTTGGTTCATCAGCTCATGATCCCCTTTCTGTTTCCGTTTCCGCTGAATTAAATCAGTTTGCTGCTTTCTTAGTTTATTCAGTTCTTCTTCTAAATAATTGAGTCGCTGTTTGCGGAATTTCTTTTCTGATTCGAGTTCTTTCGAAGACTTCACTTTTTCTGGTTTCTCGTTTTTATCTGCAGCTGTAGTCGGAATAACTTTCAAGTTGGAACGGGATGGTTCAGCCTTAACTTGCTGGTTTAATGAAGACACCGCCATTTGTGGAAGTTGCACCAGTCCGGCAGGGGTTTGATAAAGATAAACCGGCTGGCCTTGTACTTGTGGTGCAGCAAAGCCAGCAGCTTGGTATTGCACTGCTTGTTGGTAAGCTTGCTGATACACTTGCGTTGGGTTCGACTGGCTGTATGGCGGAACTTTTGCTACAACAGTAGGAACCACAGGGATTGGTGACTCTCCTGAACCTACAACTATGGATTCGACTGGCTGAGAGGAAGACGCTTTCTTATGACTCAGTACGCTTCTAGTTTCTACTGGTTTTTCAGTTTTAGCTTTTAAATCTGTATCCTTGGCAGTTTTGTTGGCACTTTGCGCTGACATCTCAAAATCGAATCCAATTGCCTTTAAAACATTCTTTAACGCGTTAGTATCGAACCCGCCTGGGGTGACATCTGATTTTGATTTAGTTTCTTCAATTTTCTTCTCTTTGGCTTCAGCTTCCTTGTTCTTGTCCTTGTGGTGGGACTTTGATTTCATCCGCTTTCGAGCATTATTGTTTCCGTATAAAAACCTGTCCTCGTCGTCAGAATGTTCTGGGGGATATGTGTTTGCTTTGCGGTGAAGTTTTTGCATATGCTTGAGTAAATGCACTAAGCTTTTGCTCATCTGAAACAATAGCTGGGTTTATGTAAGCATTTGATCTAGGTTCTGATCGTGGACTTCTCTTTTCATATGACTTTTGCGATTCTTTTTCCGATTTGGAGTACATTGCAATAAGAAGGTCGTCTGCTTCACGAAGTGAAGGAACATTTGGCAATCCTCTCTCTTGATCCCATATTCTATTTTCCCTGTGACTTCGATCACGCCTCGGACTCTCCTCACTAGAGGTTGACCTCCTCCTTTGTGAGTGACGAGGAGACTTCGATCTGTGGGAGGGTGATCTGCTACGATGGTAGCTAGGAGACCTTCTACGCTCTTGCAAATAAGATCCATTTCTTTTTTGTGGTGGAGAGCGACTAGATTGCCGATGTCTCGGTGCCATTTCTCTTTCATACCGCCTTGGTGACATTCTATCCCTGTGATGGTGGTTTGGTGATCTCTGTTCCATATCATGGGGTGGCCATCCATACATTTTGCCATCACTTGGTGGTAACCAATGACCCATAGGTTCCATATGAGGTGGCTTGTTGTGAAAAGAATCATGTCTTGGGTCAGGAATTCTGTGAAACAAAGCAGAAAACGGAAGCATTATTCATTTATTAATTAGTTGCTAATCAGTTGCACAATTTGCTTACCAATTATTACATTTAGGTAGCAGAAGAATGATCCAAACATGATGCAAATGATCAAACAAACATACTATCTGTATTCGACAACAAATTGCTTGCACCAAGGAAAAGCAGATTAATGAAAGTGACAATTTGAATTGTAACTAAACCTGAATAAAATAATTACTGTTTTACAACTAACAAGCCTTAACAGGAACTTATGACTTCGCGGAACATAAGACTGTGTTAACTGTGGAACTATTTGAATGCTAATTCGCTTCAGTATTATTCTGATTTAAACTAAATGACAACTTTTCTGAAATAACTCAAGTTGTTTGGTTAACAGTTCCCCAAATCACCTTGGTCCATAGTCGGGTGGCCTTGGCCCCAGTCGGTTGCGCAGATCGCCACCTGGTGATCGTCTCACCGGAGATCTCCCACGCTCATAATAAACATCGTTTCCGACCGTGATCCTTAACCCACCATCAACACGAGAGTTTGGCCCACGATCCATCTGTAATACAAGATCATGTTTATAAATGGATAACACAGCACTATACTATACTGTTGTAAAGTAGGCCAGACATTTTTTGGTTAAGAACCTATTTTTTATACTCACCAATACAAATTCTTGAAGATCGGTAGGGCAGGCTATTAATAGCACAAGAACTTTTGAGAAAAAAATCAATCGACGATACCGGTATCTAGTCAATAAACAAGAGATAGTTTAAAATAAGATGGCAAGGTCCAAATGTATTGTATGGCATTTATATTCCAAGAATGCACATTACAAAATTCCAGGTAACTTTAAGAATCAGAAAAAAATATATATATATATATATATATATAGCCAAGGATGTATTAAAGTTTTTTTTTAATGCCTTGTTTATTTACGACTTGAAAGAGTAAAAGGCTACAAGAACTTGGGATTTTCTTCAGCTCATATCTGCACGCTCTGGTTTTGGCTTATTTCCAAAGCTCTGAGAGCTGGATGATATCAATATATTACTAGGACTCAGATGCTGCTTGTACATCTAACCATCAAACCCTGATTTAACAGTGGGTTCGTATAGTTCATATGCCACTTATTCAAATAAACTCCGCTTAAGCTTAAAATAAATTCAAAACCTAAAAACGCTTTATCGTGTGGCCTTGTTAACTTGTTGAAAGCTATACGCTACCGTCTACCGACAACTTAATTTGATTCTCCGGTTTTCGTGTATCGAAGGCTTCAGTTTGAATGCTGACAAACAATTGCGTTCCAACTGTGATTAATCAATGGCTCAATCGCACCTTTCAAACTGTGAACAATTTTGTTTACATCGTCAACTTTCCACACATACTTCCTTGCAGCCTTCCTAATCACGTGATTTATTTTCCCCCATAATGCAATTGTGTTCAAATAGACAAACGTTGATCAACACGTAGGCTGCATAACTATTTGTTAATTCAACGCCTATTAAAATATAGAGAATTTGGGTTATTACAGTATCACAAATCACGTTGCAATCACCGATTCGATCGTAGCGAGTATTATTTCTCTTTTTTGTCCGACCGGTTATTCTGGCGGTTAAGTGCGTCGCCTTTCAATCGAAAGGTTGCAGGTGCGAAACTGGTCGCTAGTCGGTTGTGTCTACCGTACACAACACACTGCATGATCTCCGGTAACCCGACGGTGGGCGCGAGGTGATCTGACGATTGCCCGTGTGTTAACCCCCTTGTTTTTTCCATCCACGGGGATAAACATGAATATCCTATCCTATCCTCTTTATGTAATTAGATATTTCTTCTAAAACAATCATTTTCTGTTTCCTAACTTCGGACAGGTCCAATATTTTCAGCGATAGGATATGATAGTAAATTTATGTTAATCTCTTTGAATGAAAACAAACGAGAGAATTAACACACGGACAATCGTCAGATTACCTCGAGCCCACCTTTGCGTGTACCCTAGCGATTGCAGTGTGTTTATGCATGGTTAAGGTAAACATGAATATCCTATCCTACATGCTAAATATCTTTGAAACTGCGTTTTGAAATTATCAAGAAACTGCATTTCGTTCATTCGAATCATGCGCAAATACCTTTAAAATAAAATTATATCAATGAACTAATTACTAAATAATGACATCATAAAATCTTTAAACGTAAAAGTTCTGGCTAATCAGGCCGTAAAACGTAGAAATCCATGTTTTGTTGCATTTTCTTGCATAAAGAGATGCAAAAATAGATCATTGTCCTTTTTTGTTACGGAATTTATTATGTCACAAAAATAAGTGACCTTTTATTGACCTCAAGTACCAAATTGTGAGTGCTTCGCTGTAAATTAAAGCTTATGGTAAAAGAAAACAAAATATTTACAAGTTAATCATAAAATTCACGATTCTCCGTATTTTAGGAGCTAAACTGAACTTCTATGCTAAAAGTGACAAATTATAAGAATAATGCATAATTACGCTTATTTTACCGAACTAAATACGTGACATCACAGCAATTTGACAATGACTCTATGACAAGACAGAAACGTTTTTTTTATCCACAGTAAACAGTGTGAATAAACATAGCTAAAAAATCTACAATACAAAAAAGTGCTACACAGCGTATATCTAATAATACTCAGCTGTGATTTTTTCCAAATAAATTATTTACCATAATGCTCAAGCCATACATTTTTGTTACACGCAGTTAAGGTTCCAGTATCTTTAGTTTTATTGACTTTTCTAAGCAACAGTACTATTATATAAATATAAAATTCTTCTGAAGTTGATTTTACCATAGGAGAGCCAATGGTATCGTTATGACGTCACAACAGGTGTAATCGACAAATCGATACTCACGTTGAGTCATTCTAAAGTTTTATAATTTCGGTTTTACTGGTTGGTTTTTGATTTTAGCGCTTAACTTTAACATAAATAAACGAATTTATTTAAAAACCTTATATTTTTAATTAATTTTACGGTCACTTGTATTGTAGGTTTCGGGTAATTTAAACTAGTTTTCTATGGGATTTGTTTTAAATATTGTGAAGTTTTTAGTTTGTCACTCTGTTGTTAACTTTAGTAATCCTAAGACATATAATTTAATTTCATGGCTTTCTTATATTTATATTAAATAGATAAAGCAACACGACAATAAACACAAGTCTTCAAACGCAATTCCCCTAAATAAACCCCTATATCAGGGATGTCCAACCTGCGGCCCGCGGGCCGCACTGCGGCCTACCTGAGATTTTTGTGCGGCCCGCTAGTCATTTTTACTCCGAGTAGTATTTTGAACTTTAATTCTTAGCCTAATTAAAATGTATCAGTCAGCTTTAGGGACGTAGTAATAGTAGGCTATAGTTTGGAGGCAACAGGAATACAGGTTATATATAACTATAAAACTCTGCGGCCACTGGGGCGTTAAAAACCAAAACGCTATTTTTTTCTAAAAAAAATGCTTTTTTTGGGCATAGCGCTTGAACGGGTGTTACAATTTTAATCAGATGTGGTGAAATGTAAGTGCATTAGTCACTTATTTAACACTTAGAAGAAATAATGAAATTACCTAGGGAAATACCCCAAAAAATAAGATATGGTCTCAAATCATGATTGTGACAAGCATGCCATGTCGCCCGACATCTACCAAAAGGAGTAATGAAATCGCATTGAAAATTGGATATTTGTAAGTCAACATGGTCTAAATATGCAGAAACCAAAAATTTGGGTAATGAATCTAGGAGAATTCCCCTCCGACGTTAAAAAACCAAAACATTTTTTTTGTAATGAATTCGATTTTGTGGCCATAGCGCTTGAACGGCTGCTCTATTTTATAATAATTTGGTAAAATGTTAAAACATTAGACATTCTGTTCCAATTAAATAAAGAAAGCATTTACTGAGGTTAATTCTTCATGAAAACGAAGATATGTTCCTGAATTATGATTGTGACAGGCATGCCATATCGCACTGACATCTCCAACAAGAAGTCGACAAATCAGATTAAAACTTTAAGAATTGCTACATAACATGACTCACTTATCACCCGATTCGTTACGGATTAGCCCATAGTATGGGACATGGTTTGGTATGATTAGCGCATAGTATGCAGCCATGGTCGTATTTTCATACCACATGGTGCGGCGATTAAGCATATTATGGTTGATCGCCATATTTTGTAAAATCATCGCAATGGTTACGCATGACTTATTTTCAGATTAAACAGTGTGTGGTAGCGTACGTTGGTGTAGCCTGAAAAGCTTCGGAGGATTAGTTAGAATTCCATTTTAGCATGTTTAATTGGGCAGTTACCGTTATTTTAGTGTGGTACATATTAAACTACCAAAACTACAGGTATTAGTAAAATGTTAAGCGACCGGTTAAGGTTGCCGGCTAATACTGTGGCCGAAGATGTCTGTGACAACATCGTGGAAGTCGTTTGCTGCTACTAGGTAAGATTGTGTGCTGACATTATAGCATCACTAGGCTAGTTTTGTGTAGACACTAAACTGAGTGTTGTACGGCAATATGGGTAA
>CH002990.1:96991-123571 GCA_000149265.1 Ciona savignyi | reverse complement strand
TAGAAAGGAAGCAAGAACGACTTCGGGTTGGCCTTATGAGCTCAGACTTATCAATTGCCGAACTTGAAAGCGAATTTTCAACTATGACGACAGAAATTAAAGGTCTGTTTTTGTCTGTGCAACGTTTAGAGAAATCGTTGCTTCGAAGGCAACGCGAAATTGACGACTCACGGATCACCGATGTTGACCAACTGATTGAGGACGACAGTTCGAAAAAAAATCATAATAAAACAAACTTTTAGGAATCAATGAAATCTACAACCTGTTGCACCACTGTTGTTATAGTTATTTTACGTTTTGCCTATTGCTACTGTGTTTTTATACATATTTTCAAAGCGAATTACACTAATTACAGAGATACTAAAAAGATATCGCAGTATTATTTGCTCTTGATTTATTATTTCTATGCTTATTAAATGCACTCATGCTCAACGTCATACACGTGCAGTTTGGGATTTTAGTTATTTACATTAGTCTGAAAATTAAGTGAGTTTATAATTGTCTAATTATTAATTAAAATAGTTTGATTTTGATGTTAGGTTATGCCCAATGAAATTAGGAGCGGCAAACGGTTGTGGTAATGAGGATTTAGGATAGTACTATGTTTATTGTCGTCGGTGGAAAGGATAGCGTTATAACACATGCAATCGTCAGATTACCTTATGCTAATAGGGCTATTTTATTTCAGTGGGTTTAGTAAGAGAATTTCTTTTTCCACTGGGTTCAGTCAACGTATTCTAAATATTTTTGTTAATGTTAGGGTTGGGGTTAGAGTTAGTTCTGGGGTTAAGATTAGTGTTTTGGACAGGGTTAGAATTACTTTCCATAGCAATCCAAGTGATCCTGTAGTATTTAGAGGCACCCTGTTTACAATGCGGACATTCCGATATCCCAGTCAGCTTTAGAATATTTGTTGCACATACACCTTTGACAAACCTCTGCAAATACACCAGTGAATGTTTTGCAGCAGATTTGTATGATACCAGCATACTATAAACAAATAAACCCCTTACTAAGTTCTTTAAATGATTGGGTATATAGTTTGAGGACAGTTAACACTATTTTTCCTGAAAAGTGATATTAACCGCCACGCTTGTGAATGTACCATGGTTTTCTATCGTAGAACTAACTCATCCCTTTCATTTTTGACTCCATAGATTGAATTCAACCCAGGTACTTCTGAAAAATAAGTTGAATGTCGTTCCGAGGTGGAAGCAGGGGTCGTGGGCGTGGAGGAGGTGGTTTTCGTGGTGGGGGTGGTTTTCGTGGGGGAAGGGGAGGATATGGGGGTGGAAATCGATACAATAATTACGATGAGCCGCCGGAGTATGTCGTTGAAATCGGAAAAGTAATGCATCCTTGCCAAGAGGATTTGGTGTGCAAATGTACCAACGAAAAGGTTGGTTTGTGTTGAATTGTACCCGATTTATATTGATGTTCAAGATAGCCTTGTTGGTGGTTAATTTGTCCTTGATAGAGTCGTTGACAAATTGTTTGAAATACTAAGTACATGCGGTATGTTACAGGTGACAGGGATGAATCCTTGTATTTTAAGTTTTACTTTTGGCACCCCCAATATAAACTTAAAATTTTAAATAATTAAATTAACTAACATAGTAACCATAACAACATGCATATTTGAACATAGAATGTGCCTTTGCACATTTTGCGTAACGAAAAGTTTACGAATATGACACTGAATTTTCAGATTCCTTACTTCAATGCTCCAATTTATCTTGAGAACAAGTCAAGAATCGGCAAAGTTGATGAAATTTTTGGACAAATTAGAGATTTCTGTTTTTCTGTGAAAATGGCCGACAACATGATGGCAACCTCATTTTCATCGGACACCAAGTTTTTTATTGATCCTGCCAAATTGTTACCGCTGCAACGATTCCTACCTCAGCCTGGGTCGGTGCAGAAGAGAGGTGGCCGTGGAGGGGGGAGGGGTGGAAGAGGCGGCCGGGGGGGTGGTCGTGGGTTCGGAAGAGGAGGAAGGGGGGGATTCCGTGGACGCGGAGGTGGAGGAAGCTTCCGTGGCGGAGGTTCACGTGGGAGAGGTCGGGGAAGAGGAAGGGGATGGTGAATTCCTCTTCCTCCTTTTTATATTGAAATTAATCGCTTGTATGTGTGACAATGTGTCGCATGTTTGGAGGAAAGCTGAACAGAGTTACATCTGGACTGTATTTTCACTGCCATTTGCATCGAAATATAAACCAGGTCTTTGAATTTGATATTGTTTTTAATACTATAAGAAGCTAAGGTGCATTTAGTTAAATAGATGTGGGTTGGCGGATTTATGCAAGTGTGTTGACCAAGTACAAGAAACCTTTTTACATATGGTCTTCTAGGTATCAAATTAATGCAGTCTGTGGCTGTGGTAATGTAACAAAGCTAAGAAGTCATTTTCACTCTTTACATGAAGTTTTATTGGTAACTGTGCAATACCGAACAAATGGAAAATCTTGAAAAAAAGGCAGACTGATCAAAAAGGCAGTTCTATCGACATTTGGAAAGTGCAGGCAGTGGAAGACTGTCCACTGATTGCTGTGTAAGACTAAGTCAAATCTCTTTAAAACTAAAAAAATAACACGGTTGGCAACCTTTTGCTTGGGACAGCAAAATGTTACTGGCAGAAAAGAAATGGTAGAGCAGCACTGACAAATATACAATAAGTACCAAAATTAAAATCGGTATTCGACAATAACTGTTCAGTTCGGCAAGATTAACGTGGCACGATCAAATCATTTCCAAACAGTGTCTTAACATGTTAAGAAATTGCTTTGCATAATTATGCACCTTTTGAACTTGACAAACACTTACAAAATTTATTAAATGTGTGTATATATTTATATACCACTTGTGTCGCGAAATTTATTGATCTGAAAATGCTGTATTGTACGGTGTATAAACAAACAAAGGCGAGGTATAAGAAACAAATGAACTTTTAAAATTTGCGGCCTTCTTCACGAAAGTTCGATTCCCTGAAATTTGTGCAATGGCACAAACGTCACCACTTGGAGGCTTCAAGAGTTAGTCGTCGCCCAATCGATCCTCTGGCTTGACATCGAGCATGGTGTGTAATTCGCTCGGCGAATATCCAAGTAAACTTTGAAGATCGCAAACAAACCGGTAAACGTATCGCCTGCACAAAACACAAAGTTATTAATCAGTCTGTTTACGTAATTAATCAACATCGTATTCATAGGAATCTAATATTATGTGCAATAATCAAGCTGACACTCTAATAAAACACACAATAACATTTTATATATATATATAGCAAATCATCTGAACAAACATGTGTTTATTTTTATCCTCAACATCGAATTAAGGTACAGAAGTGTGCCCAAAGGTTAACACAACAGACACATATACCGAATTATATACAAAAAACTGTCTTAAGCAAGAGCTCATCATGGGTTTAAAACAGCCAAAAACATCTATTAAGATCTATATTCCAACAGCACAAACTAGTCTTACCTTCCAGCGGTCTTCTGTATAATGTTTTTGTCGTAATAATATCTCAATCCTCTGGACAGTTTCTCGTAGTTCATTTTGGGTTTGTTCTTTCTTCTTCCCCAGCGTCTATAAGTATATACTCATATTGAACAAATGCTTTTTGCAGATTGATCTCAACCAGGGTGTGGGTAGTTTAGTAAAATAAATGTTTTTTAAATCTATGGTGAAAATATATCAAATTTATATTGTCAAATTCGGCCTTTAGGCTCTACAAACATTCCGATAAGAAAGGGATGTACCTGGCTACTTCATCAGGGTCGATCATTTTAAATTCCCAGCCATCCCCTGTCCATGTGATAAAGTGCTGGCATGACCTGTCAGTCAGCAGCTCAATGAGGAATTGCCACAACTGTATTGGTCCACTTCCTGCAATACATGTAACATTTTAGACACGTTTTACAGAATATATTGGTGTTGAACACTATATTGTGGTAAAAGCCACAACTGTATCGGTCGTTATGTGGTAAAAGTGCTTATTCTTCAAATGAGGGTATTTACAATGAGTACGATATTACAATTATTACAAGTCGTGTGGGCATCAGTAGAGGTGAACAATAATGCAACGAACCATTATATCCAGTTAGAAAAGCTCCAGGAATAACAGGGTTGCTCGGGAACTCAGCAGTTGGATTGTGGGGCATACACGCATTCATTCGTGGGTGTTGCATGAAACCTTCGAAATTCTGAAAAAGGGAAAATAAGCAAAGGCTGATACACCATAAAGATGATACATCTGCAATCAAAGTACATACCTCTGGTTCTGGAGTTAAAAGCCCATTCATATTTCCTTTGTTACCATTCCAACCCATGGAATCGGTCCTGGACAAAACATTGTGTGGGTTCGGAAGTGGTCCTTGGTCAAAGTTTCTACCAACAATACTTTGCTGGATTTTACCTGCACATATGAATTTTATTAGGTATATACAGCACAATGCGGTTGACAGTATAAACTTTGGAAGGTTGGTTACCTTTTGCCATCTCATGCCTTTTCATTGCTTCCATTTTCTGATGGTGTCGTAAACTTGCTATGTTTATACAATAAAGATCTTGCAAGTTTTGCTGGACCCCCACGTCATGAGGTCCTGGCAGGGACATCGGGTGTCCTGGCAACTCCGAGTTGGGAGTGGTTGGGGTTGGAAACGGGTGGGACATTTGCTGTGACAATGGTCTGTGTCGGTGGAATGGTTTTAAAGGGGTGAGAATTGGTTCTGAGGAGCGGCGACTTTCCATGTGCATTCCGAACCTTGGGTTCGGTTTGGGTGGCAATGACATCTGCCTGTGCATGTCAAACGAATGCATTGGTTCAACCTTAACGTTCGACAGGGATTGATCGAAAGAGAAGTTACGCCTCGTTCCATCGACAGGAAATCCATGGGTCGGATAGTGCGGCACTTGCTCCCTTTTCACACACGACATATCGACGGAATGGGGTGCGTTGACATCATGGTGGGGTGGGTTATAGTGTCCGGGGGTTTCTAAATGCTGCGGTCTTGTGTATCGCTCGTCTTTGAACTGAGGAGGTGGCTCCAATTGGAAGGAGTTTTGTGGCTGATTTGAGAAGTTGGGGTACTTTGAGTATGGGGGTGCAGGTCTATTGGGGTATGGTGGGTTGTTCGAACACCCATTAAGATGATGAGGCTCAGAAGATGCAGAGATTTTTTCTGAATTTTGGTTCATTGCCGTGCATTCAGGAATTCTAGTGTCGTTCCCACTTTCTGTAAGTACAAGTTAAATTAATTTGAGTTATTGTTTCATAAAAACGCACCAGATCTGTCGTAACCAACCATATTATAACTTCCTTGTGTAAAACAATAAATAAATCAAATCGTTATCTTTTGCCCACCTGATTGCAATCGATCTAAATGCTCCCATAGGATTTCTCCCACAAAAGGTGGACACAGATGGAGAAAACTTTCCTTGCGAAGACTGCACATCATTGATCCTGGGATGCAGAAGTTGCTCTCATCCAAAGATGGGATGCTGAATTCTTGAGCGATCCACCTTGCCCAGGTTTTCACTTGCGGAGCTGTCCAACGTTTGGGGTCTGAAAGGGTTCGGGAATTTGAAAATCAACCCCAAAGGTTAAATTTTTTGACAACAAGTTTTTTTTTAAATTTAGCTTAATCTTACCTTTTGACATGTTGTTAGCATCCATTATATTCTTAAAGGATGAAAATGACTCGGTGATGGCATCGTTCATTTTAGCCCCGGTACCAGGTGTTATGAGGGGGAAATTAGGAGTCTTGGGTACTGTGGGTTAAAATTATGTTAGCAAATCAGATCAAAATCATTCAACTACAAATTATATTTCAATATCCTCACCATCTTCTGGTGCCAGTTTGGAGAAGCCAGTGAGCTCCTCTAGTGGCGTATCAGCTCCACTTTCAACACCACAAGATGATGTAGAAGAGCCATATTCCAGCCCAGTTGGCACCTCTTGTGCCGCATCGTCCAAACTTGGCATCTGAAGTGTCAGATGTGGGCGCCTCTTTCTGGCACTGATATATTTAAAAAAAGTCTTAGTCAATTCAAAAACAATTTTTAAAGCAACAATATTAGCACAAACCAAAATGATAAACCATTTTTATTCACAAATATATTTAATTTGTTTCTCTACCTTTCAGTGCCCTATCCACACATGCAAATCGTCACATTGGATTAATTCGATTTAAATTAAAGTCTTTTTTATTGGTTTTAAGAAATATACTACATTGACCTACCTCATTGTTTGATCCAATTTCTGTGGCGTCCCGGGCATAGACTTATGGCCGGATCGTGGTGTAAGTGTAGGGGTGATATTGCAAATATCTTTGCCCTAAATGAAAAGTAATTGGTTAACTACAAAATTAAAAAGCCAAGATCAAACTTGCTCTTATGTTCATACAATGTATTTTGATTAAGGAACATCCTAAGTCAGAAATTACTATAATCGACTTATCGATAATATAATTGGTGACACACACTTAAGTGAATTAGGTATACTGGTGAGACAATGAGTCACCAAATTATGAATAACTTTGGAAGCTCTTATTCAACTTATGAAATGGAATTTTTTGAATGACGTACCTTTCCAGGGTAATTCTTGACTGGCGTGCACATCTCGCTCTTACTCCCAAATGAAGCCGTGTAATCGATTGAATCATTGTATTGACCGTGACTACTTGCGTTGTGTACTGACAAATTCTCTGCATTAAGGATTCACTTTTATTTAATGGCAAAACAAATATATAGCCAGTATACTAACACTTGAACCAGATACAACATATCTTAATTTTTATATGTACTGGTAATTTATGGTTTAAAAATTACTATCATGGTTACTGTGCGGCTTGTTTTACTAACTTAATTTGGAAAAATGCTACAACTATTTAACGCTGATACGTTGGTTATTGCTAACAGTTCAAGCATATTATTCTCACAATTGCACTAAAAATCAAAACAGATACCGGTATGTAACCGAATTGTAAACAAATGCATTTTTCATATATAATATTAATTTTAATTTTACACACTAATATTCCAAAACTTTTATTTTACCATATGCATTTTGTTTGTCGAATGATGTCTGCTTCGGGTTGCATTGATTTAGACTGGGCAGGAAGTCTTCAGGAAGAACAGGACCTGACACAAAGTCATCAGAGGAGGAAAAGTCCTCACTTGAAAGTTTTACATCAAAATCGATATCATTGTCAAAGAAATCATCATCAAGCTGTAAAGATTTTATACTGAATATTGAAAAATTTCTAGACCTAATTTAGGCGAACATTATTTAATCTATACCATACACTGAAATAGGCATGTTGGTCCTATGTATTTTTCTATTTACAGGGATAAAATATGAATATCCTCTATCCAATACAGGAAAATGTGTCAGGTAAAATCAGTTATGAAAGAATAACTAATCATTATACTAAACAAAAGTAATTTCGAATTGTAGTACCGATACAGGTAATCTAGACTATAAATTAAACAGTAATGTATCTCAGGTACTAGTATATAAATTAGTGAAAGTCCTTACCTTGATACTGATGGATGGTATATTGAGGTCAAAAGAAGAAGGGACAACATGTTGATCAACCATATTGCTTATTTCTTCTCTTTTTGCTTATAATTTATACCAGTATGTATGTCGTTACTGATAACTTATTTATATAATTTTATTCAAGTATTTGTGTACTAGTTAATAGCAACATTTGCATTAACATAATTTTTCTGTGGAAGTAAAATACGTTAGATCGATCTGCATTACGAGTACACCTCCATTGGTCTAACTTTCAATCGACTGACACGGATTAAAGTCGTAACTGAGCCAAGCCACTACTTTTATATCTCGGGTACAATTAATTAATGGCCGCCTAAACCACTTCAAGGCGCTGACCTATGCGGCAACGCGAACTCATTAAATCAAGTTAGACATGAAATTACCATATTAACTCTACGAAAACACCGCTGCGATCACGATCACTGCTCAGTTCACACCACAATATAACTACGGTCCTCTCTAGGGCGCGGCATACGAAGGTTAGAATTTATTGGACGCAGCTCGAGCCAAACCATAATTTTAATCAACTTGTGAACCAAGTGAATTGGTATCATGGCTCAGGAAGCCGTCGCGCTAATTATTGCCGCTGTACATTCGGCGGCAGGTTTAACAGGCACCGAAACGAAATCCCCTAGATAAACGGTGCAAATTACATCTCGTCATAATTAAGCGGCAGTTAATATTAGCGAATCGAATCTTCAAATCTTATCAAGTCACACAACGAAAACATTCTCACGGTATTTACAATTACATAAAACGTCTTATTAAAACACAATCAACTAATTTTCACGTTTAAATATAGAAGCACTAACTCGCTAGCCAGTTCCCCAGTATCGTTTGAATTGTATATTCCCCTGCCCTTTCTGAGCCCAATTTCCCACCGATTGCATAAAGCGTAAAAGCACCGAAGCCATGGAGCGTAACGAGACCAAAACAAAGAGAAAAAGGGCCAGCCATTGTGAATCTAAGGACGTAATGACATAGAAGAATACACCGCGTTCGAATACGAACTTAAACCCGACAGAATCGAGGTATCATCATTACACGCGGCTACCGTGACGGTTTCCTTAGTGCTGAGAGAGCTGGCTATTAAACTGCTGCTGTCTGGCGAATACCCGGAGTAAACGCATATATGTTATGCCAAGCCTAAAAAACTAAATTATATATTAACATGTACCTTTTAATTTTTTGCAGGCCATGTCTACAAAAACACAGCTCCATACAGACCGTATTACTAGGGTTATTAAATGAATTTCCTGGTATATAATTTAGGCCCGTTACAAATTCACGTTGAATTAAATCCTTCCTGTGTATGTTATTCGTTTACCCTTGCGGTTTAACGCAATATTTACGATTTGTGTCCGAGTCCTTTACGGACCGAATTTATAAAACAAACCAGACATGTTCTTTTATTTGATTTCCCTTGATGAAAATTATTTTTTCGGGAAAATTATTTTTCGGGATCTCAATAATTAAAATTAAAGTCGTTTCGATCAAGTGAAACCAGATCTCGAAGGACTATATGTTAATTAATGAAGCGCTTATATTAACTAATCCAATAGCTACCGTTTTAGGACTTTGGAACTTCTTTTTATATTCTTTATTTTTCAGTAGCCTAACGTATACTGTGTTTTTAAACCCTAAGTAGTGGCCGATTAATAACAAACATACTCAAAACCTGACAAAAGAATATAACTTTTTTAATCCCGGATTCTAGGCCTACGACTAAACTGCATTCTCCCGTTCTGATTTTATTAGCTATTGATAAGATCCCTTTCAATGCAAATACACTGAACGTGATGGTAACATTCCTCAAAAACGACCTTCTTTGCCTTCCATCTCCATTCGTCACAGCGGAGCAGCAAAAATTGGGTCGTTTTCGGGTAGATCCAATTAGCGACATTGAGTCAGAAGGTTAGAAGGGTCGTTCGCTGTTTACCATGACGAGCCTTGCTAGATCACCTACCGTCTCGGATAGCGAGAGCGGTGGAAATCGGACGACCGTTTCATCAACCCATGGACCGTAAACTTCAATTTCACTCCGTCTCGGGTTTCTGCAAAGGTAGCGAGTTTCGGAAGTCCTTGAATTGCTGTGGGCCTTTGGGTGTCAATGCGTCACCGACAGTGCCGCTGTGACCAACAATATAACTTTGAAGCGACTCACTTTTCTTTACGTAAATCGGTTATGAAACTCAAACAATAAAGACTGTTAAACTGACATCAAAGCTTCTTAACCGATTGTAATCGGACTTATTCATCAATAACAGAAGTCTACCGCTAAACCTCAATCATTCCTTCACAATATTAATTTCGCAAAGTAAACGCCATGTTTCGTTCTGCCTGACAATAAAAGTCGCATCACAAAAGGCCTATGCTGTAATCTTTGTACTGAAAAGTAAATCGATGACACCTGAGATATTACGACAGCAGAAGCGAGATGAGATCTATTTCGAGTCGAACAAACACCTTCGAGTGTTGTTCCATCATAACTGGCACGCGAATGATGTGTTCGTCTCTATATTTGGCAGACCGCAAGGCACCGTTGCTTCCATTCATAAAAAAACCCGAGCTGTTTGTCAGGCTTGAAACAACATAATGCAAAAAGATCTAAGCATAGTATAGTAATGATGCAATTACAAAGTGACTCAAATCCTACTTACGTAATATAATGCCAGGTTACCAAGAAATTTGTGGTAAAACGTATCAATGAAAGCATAAAGAATACTGCCTGATTATTTTACATTTATAGACTATAACTGCTCTGTGTAAAAACATGTGGTCATATATTATTGATTCTAAACTAATATTCTTTTAAAAGCATCAGTCAGCTCTACGCTAATGTACCCATACGCATACCGTACTACATTAATTTCGTAAAACTTTGGCATTAACGTCAGCAAAACGCTTGTTCTCGTGAAATATGTGGCTAAATATAAAGACATGTTCGTGGAGTGAGCGCGGCAGAACTGTCAATCACTTTTCACTGCGAATAGGAATTTAAGCAAAAACATGACATTACTCACGCCACAACGAGTATTACGTCAGATTAATTTGAAAGCGATAAGACCAGGCAAGTACGTAATGCATTCGGTGGCAAAAGTTCATTTTAACCGAATAATTGATCAAGTCACTGCGCACGAACTAACAGTTCAGTTCGGTTCTAAAACTTTGATCTGTCAAATTTAATTAATTAGCCATTTAGACGAATCATAACGACTGCTAATTAACTAAAACGTCTTACTGCACGATCACTGACGAAATGATTTTCATTTTCTCAATTGTTTTGTTTTATGTTTTTCCGGAAGTTTGCTAAGTATGTTTAACTGCTCTCACGAAAGCTACGATCTGATCGATTTTGTGGTCATTATAGCCGCAAGATTCCTCCAGATAGGAAATGCCATCTATAAATGACACTATCTTGGATTTTATGACAAACGAAACGGTGCAGTTTCACGACATTACGTTATCGGTTTAGCCCAGGGATGTCCAACGTTTTATTGCAGTGGGCCGCATTTTTACTTAAAATAATTCAATGGGCCGCAGAACCTATTAAATTTCGAAAACAAATTGGTGCATAAAAAACAATTAAAAACCATTAATTTATAATCCTGTAATCCTGTTGCTCTCATACTTACAGCCTACTATTACTGCGCCCCTAAAAGCTGACTGATACATTTTAATTAGGCTAAGATTCAAAGTTCAGAATACTACTTGGAGTGAAAATAACTAACGGGCCGCAGGTTGGACATCCCTGGTTTAGCCCATTAATAAAAACTTACAAAACTCAATTACAAAAATACCTCTCTTTCAACTAACAGAAATTGCTTTTAGTTGGATTGGATGGTATAAGCACCAAATAAGGATTTTTAGTTCATTAAGTTTTTGTTAGAAAGTATATGAGTGACACGACTTAAATTTTGTGCGATGAGTCTTTTAAGACGTTAACACACGAATTACAAGGTCGATTTTAAAATGGAACCAACTTCAATGCGGATAGTCGTCTATTGATTAATGTACGCCTATATAACTGCCATAAACAATCGTAACTAAATTGGGGTAGAATTGTCACGAAATATTCGATTTTACGACGTTCGAGTTCCGGCACGCATACATTGGGGAGTTTTGATCCAATATGGCTGTACAGTGATTATGACGCGTATACTGGCAGTAAAGGCTATATTGGAAACGAGATTAAAGATGGTCAACAATCTGAGTAAATGCAAGTTTTGGCTCGATCCAATTGTCCGGGCGATTCGCAGTCGATTACGAATTGCCGGTTCGCGACTAAAATACTCGAAAACAAACATTTTTACGAGCTAGATGACGTAGCCTGATACCTTGGAATGTGGAAAATCGATACCGTTCGTCACTGTCCATTTTCACGTTGCTTTCACGATCGAAAATCGAGTTAGAAATGACGCAAGCGGTCTCACTTATTTGATTGCTCAAACGACCGGCTCGTATTCACTGCCTATTAAACAGACATTCGTATAAATTATTTACGTAATCGGTATTATAATTGCGCTGTTCACACCTGTCGAATAGGGACGGGGCGGTTCGAGTACGAGCAGTGTTTCTAACCACAGGATACGAGGCGCTCATTTACCCAACTGTATCAAATTCTCCATCATATTAAGATAAGTCGTATCATTTTATCCATATACAAACAGTCGTATCGCTCAGTGAACGTTAGAATGCTTTATACAAAATTAGAGACGACTTCCTTTTGTCGCATACCACATATTATTTTTCGCGGATACGTTTATCACTCGCTGGGTTAATTTTAGATCACATGTTTGATATTGAATCGATCTTTACCATAATTAGAATTCGTATTCCATTTCCTAAAAAAATGTTTACCACCCCTAGCATATACACAACAAGTGAAAGTAAATATGCTTTCGGTTTTACATGGGAAATCGGAATCGCATCGACAAATCGAGATAACATTAAATTCTTGGTACCATCCGCACCCACCAAACCCACAACGGGAATCACAACCTGACGTCAGGAACCAAAGAGCACGCACTGTAAACAAACGTTCCTATGAAAGGTCATTGGCCCGAAGCAATTTTGTGTTGTAATCAATTGCGACAGGAATCATGGATTAACCCTCCCATGAACAAACTCTATTCCCCAAACCCGGACGAGTCTGTAAGACAGGCTTAAGTTTCGTCCGATTCTATTGGCAGGATAAGCTCGTGTTAAGAAAATCATTACCCGGCTGGAGACACAAGGTCGCCCGTGTGTTGTGCTTCGGAAACGACCCAGCTGGGTTGACCACGCAATGCTATAGAAGTCTATAGTTCTATCGATGCCTAATCCTGGAAATAACGATGATTAGTAAGATGTGAACAATGCCTACTGTTGTCACAAGACTACCAACTGTACACGAACCAGATTTATCCGAACATTCATTTTAAACAAAGCTTAAGTGATTATATATATTTTATCCTACAGCGATTTCAACGAAGACCTTCATTTATCTGTCTGATTTATTAAAAGCGGTTTTCAAGCTGCGTTAACTTGTTCGTGAACTACAGTTGGATTTAATTCTCATAAACTCGCGAAGGTTAATTTCTTTCTTGTACCAACCCTATGGCCTGACATATAATGGTGCAATAAAGCAGCCCACACAATGAAAACGGTGCACCATAATTGCAACACTATACAATGATCCATTGCAACTTTAAAATAGAATTACCCAATTCCGCGAATAAACTGTACGAGCCACTGTGTTCAAACTATGCGAGGCTGGCGATATAATAAAGTAGCCTAAACCATATGTTCTCATACATCGCTTTTGTTATTCCTATTGCGAGATCTATATAGAAATTCGATACTCGAACAGATAAGCGGGCGGAAGCGTTTGCCAACTAACTAGCAGAACCTTATGAGTCACTTCGTCCGTTTCACAAATCGCTGATTCAGTGTGCGACGATTTAATAGTACATATGGGCGCGCTCTCGTTGTGATTGACTAAGATCTCACAGATTGTGGAGTTTAACTTAATCCCGCGTTAGAGACGGAAGTCTAAACAATTTTGAACGTGGGAGCGCTCTTTCTCCAATCACTACTCTATAGTTATAAACATTATATTAAAAGATAAGGACCAAAACGCCCAGACATAAGTTGGCAACTGCTATTGATTTAACTTAAAAGGAAACAAAAGATAAATACACTCGACCTTCTATAGACGTATACGTCCACAGCGTACTACTCTCAAAATATCACCGAGTATTTACCTCGCAGTGCCCTGCCAGTTTGAATGCCGATCCGTAATCGTAAAATTAGATTGCAGACTGCTTCTTCTCGGGCGTTTCAGCGTTCAAAAGGGCATCAAGCCCTTTAAGTGGATACTGAGTTGTTAGGCTTGTTCCAGCGGGCATTACACGACTCGTAACATCGCCATGCAGATAAAAAGTACTCGTGGCAATCTATAATCTCGTGTTGTGCAAAGTAGCGGCTCGAACCATCGTCAGGTAAAACAACATGTAAACGTCTCGACTTTACAATATGATCCCAGTGACACGCGACGCCCAGGCATACAATTAAGGTCTTGTCTCGGGGCTTTACTGACCAGGCTTTGTCGGATTTGAAGGGAAAATTACCATACTCCAAACCAAATATTTGTGTATCGTGGCGTAACTATAGAAATGTTACATGAAACCGTCATGACTCAACTATGTAAACACACTATTGAAGGTAGTAATATAATTATCGTTTAAATCAACCTAAATGAAACATATATTTGACACTAAAACTCAATTTGGTTTTATCAGGATAAACCGCAGATTATTATTGAAGAATATAAATGTTATGTCGGAACGAACGATATACACGTCCTGTAATGTACAAGTGCTAATCATGAGCGCACAACTGCCAATTATAAACACAGGGCAGTTATTACTTCGAATTTACGACGGTGCAAGAGTGAGACTTGGAACTGGTTTCCTTCTAGCACCGAGCATTAACAATTGTCATTAATTTGATTCTGAAGTATAACAAAAAATTTATTCGTTTCGGTGAAATTACAAATCTGGTATAACTATCACCTTAGCGGTTAGTTTAACGAATTTCGTAAGCCTTTAATGTATAGTCTTACCAAAGTATGGTGTTCGTAGTTTCATTTAAATGAAATAGGACTCAATAACGAAAATGAGCATGTGGTTGTGGTGCTATCATTTTCCTGGCTGGTTGACATTCTCTTGACTTTGTCACTGGTCACAACTAAACTACTGCTATTTACTCATAAATACACCGATAATAACTATGTGCTAAAACCGGCTTCATTTTGCACACAAGTATTACCTAAACTGTCTGCGACCCAACTGCTTTCGAAACTATAATCTTTCAAAGTCAAGACACGGTAAAGAATCGCCATCCCCACTTTTTCTACTTTGATTCTATGGTTCTGTAGTCCGGAAATGATGACGTTTTGATCAAAGATCTTGCATCGACACATTTGAATAGGATTTTCAGGGCGCATGCCATTTTGTTTTGTGCAATAGAACACACAGCGTGCCAACGTGACGTATGGGCATGACGTATTACTCACATGAGCTAGGCAAAATCAGCGTAGTTTTAAAACGTGGGTAACTTTTACCGACGTAAACCATAAATCCCTGTGCTATTTTCCAACATTGCCTATATATAACGTGTATAAACGTAAACGAATAACTTGCTGCAGACTGTAAAGTTTATCAACTATAGGCAACATGCTCTTAAACTTTCACGTGGACCACATGCATAAATTATTTATTGCCAGGTCACATTTCTTTTACAATTACTGATTAATTGCAAGCTACTACACCACAGCATACACACGCGCCGACTGATACACCGAGCAAATGTAAAGAACCATTTAAAATGAACAATGAAACACCTGCGACGGTTCTAACCCAAACAAACTAAAATTGCACGACTTTTAATTCGATAATCCGTTTGATTACCACAAGACACGAAATCGCCAAACAAATGATGTTGGATACACAGACCGGTCATTTTTAATAAAATATTAGTTAAGCCATCCATATGCTTAACAACACCCCAACCATTCAAAGGCATGTATACACAATAAAATATATTTATTTTATATATATGTAAATATATATACATAAACAAATAACAGCTAAAACACCTTTATAGGATTAGAATTTATAACCGTATTGAAGCCTTTGATATAAACATGGTAAACTAGAAGCGAAGCCTAGAGTGTTAAAACCTGTTATCTGAGCTTTCCGGTGACACAAAGAAAAAACAGTTTGTTCATACAATACGTACGTTAATTGGTCTCCCTCCACCCCGGCAATTACCTACTGAGCTGGTTGAATAGAACTGTGTACGCATGTGCCTTGCTTTGCCTGCACTGTACCCAAACTATTGTGACGCCACAGTTCTATGGGATTGTTCTTTTTCGGAACTCTGGTTTTAACGTCACACAGAATCCTATTACCTCGCCTAGTATTTGTTTTCTCTGGTGCTTTATCGCTATTTTGATATAAATATAGAATCACACTCCAACGAAAAAATGCTATCCTAACTAATCACATTTTATCAAATAGCTTTAACCTCACAGATATAGGTGATAAGATAATTAGCTAACATAATCATTGCGAGCTATCGCACGTCATTTTGTGACACACATTGTAATATCATCAACTATATACATACTGAAGCTGCCCATTATTTATAAATAAATGCGATCGGAAAATTCTGTTTGGTATTATTATGTCCAGCATGACCTTATATTTGCCGCGATAGGTAATCCTCGACTAATCACGCAGCTTTCCCATAACGACCATCTCTACGCGTTAAATCTATTTAACCAATTAAACAAATCGCACACAAACGAGGGATAAGTTCTGGATCACGAACCAACCGCGTTCACTAATTAATCGATTATCGCGCTCTGCCTGTCCCAGCGCCGCTAAATCCAAACCAACCAACCGTAATATATCAGATTTCTCAGATTCGCGACAACAAACTTTTGACAAATTGCATTTGGGAGAGAAAGATTAATAATTCACACTGCATACTGCATAGAAAGCGTGCTTAGTATATATTAGCTGCTGATGTACTTACTTGCGGATCCCAAGTACACCCTTCCTACACAAGCCGTGCACATGACTACATCCTCGCTTTACCAAACACGTCTGAGTACCTGGAAATAGGTTTCGACTCTTGCTTACAAGTTGCGCATGTTCGCCGTTTGTCCCTGCATAGATAAGACGCTAATTGCCGCAGACAAGACGAGTCGAACAAAAACAACGAGGCTCGAGTCGACACGAATTTGGCAGAAGGCCGTCATTGTGTTTGAAGCTCGTTTTGTTTAAAGCAAAATCGGAAACAGAGGGAGCGAATCTGGGACGACTTTGTAAGCCGTGCTATGACATACGAAGCGTGCAAGGCTTCAAATGCAGTATATTCAATTATACCGCCAACAGGAGATCTGACAGTTGTTTTGAAATCGCCGTATGGATGGTTTTGTAGTCTAACAGATATATCGAGGAAACTACAGCGGATCTGAATTGAGGATTTCCACGACAATCTGCAAGACTATCTTCTTGAAATCTGATCACTCATCTCTAAGACATTTTATCAATGACATATGCCGCGCTAAATATAGTATATATATTTATGCAATAAATAAACATTACGCTCAACTAATTACGAACTTGATCCTACATTGTCAAACTTGGTTGAAATTATAACTCCATACAACTTTCACATTTCAAGTCCACACTATAAATTTAAGCAGTTAAACAACAGTCCACTTGGAAATTTTGGATAATAAGACAAGACAAGTTGGTAGAGCAAGCTAGTGAGCGATAACGACTGCAACGATCGCTGCAGCATACTAAGCCCTCGAAACGAGGTCTAATCACTGCTTGACACGCGAAACTTGAGGTATCGTGCAGCGACAAGACAGCCATTAGTATTGACCCTATGAATAGGACTTGTCTCAGGTAATTTGCCAAACCAAACAGCGCCTTCTGCCCGAAACGAATTTCAGCAGCACCTTTGCTTTAAACGCAGCTGCGTGTTGTCTTTATTTCGAGGGTTAAATTTTAAAAGCACAGTTTGTAATCTTGCAACCGATATGATTCACCCGGAGTTATTGTTCATTAATTTAATTCTACTCAAACTGTTAAAGGCTTAAAGTAGTGTAACGCGTTGGTGTATGCATATTAAAAAAGTAAAACCACAGAACATGACCGTGGTACACCACAAACTTTAATTCCGACTACATACAGAAAACACACATACAACTCCTTAAATACCCATGAACTGTAGCTAAAACAAAAGCTTTGCAAATAATCACATAAACTGTCTTCCTCTTTACTTAAGCGGAGATATATTACACTCTGTATATAATATCCAACGCAACTTTACTGGTCAGTATCTACTTAGTTTATTTAAATACAGCCTTACACTCGCACGCCTCCACTTCATTTTTAGTATATAGTATATACAAAATGTTCTCAAACGGTAGAAGTCACAGTAAACTCAGTTTATGCACAATCCTACATTACTCTGTCTTTTACTCAGTATAACACGCTATTTATACTTTTGATTTTACCGTAATTACTAAACATAAGTTACACGTTCTTGTCAAATGGGAAAGATTATTTTAACGGACTAAGAAAAAACGCGTTAAGTTACCAATTTCAGCACGTAATATTAACATAAGCTGTACTCAGCCACGTGTTGACTTGACAAACGGTACAAGTCAGCACATACTTGAATTACTTTCTTGTGTAAATTGATCTTGCTGGGCCATTCACCAAAATCTAACGGTGTGACCAAACGGACTGACGTAAGCTTTACAAATGTGCTTTTTACTTTGTGGCCTAAGTGGTAGTTTATTAAAATACAATTAACATCACCTTGGAGCAAAATCGATAGAAACAATATTCTTTTTAATTATAAGGATTTCGATCGCCCAATTTGAAAAATCTGACAGAAAAGCACAATTTCTAATCTGTTTAATGTTAGATGTATACAATTCATTTCGCCTTGGGAATTTGGAATTTCAAATCTGTTTAATGTTAGATGTATACAATTCATTTCGCCTTGGAATTTGGAACATTTTTTAAAGGATTGTGTATGGTTGTTTAAACTGCTCTATACACACATTACTTCAGCATTAAAACAATAGTTGGTTTGCGTGGTAACCGTAGTTAGTTTACTGCATAGCGCTTTTGTACTTACTTTTATCAAGGCTTTAAACTTAAAGCAATAATGGCCGACCCGTGGCCACCAAAGCTATGTATATATTTAATATATCGTCAATCAAAGAAGACATTGGTTTTCCCATTCACGGGAATAAACAATCC
Source organism: Ciona savignyi (assembly GCA_000149265.1). Classification (NCBI taxonomy): domain Eukaryota; kingdom Metazoa; phylum Chordata; class Ascidiacea; order Phlebobranchia; family Cionidae; genus Ciona; species Ciona savignyi. Next base: position 104,668 of record CH002990.1, on the reverse strand, counting down.
TATTATATATCCTAGGCAACCGTCACACTGAGAAATCTACAAAGGTAAAAAATTATGTATTTCAACATTAGGATAGGAGATTCATGTTTAACCCGTGCACAGGAAAACCAAGGGAATCAACACACAGACAATCGTCAGATCACCTCGCGCCCAACATCGGATTACCGGAACTATTGCAATGTGCTGTCCATGATTTACACGTTCCTTCAATTTAGTAGAACTTATTAATCCGCGCTGATTTCAGGAAATTACCGTTAAGTGCCTTGCTTAAGGACACAACTGACTAGCTATGGCGACCAGTTTAGAATCTGCAACCCTTTGTCCAAAAGGCGACACACTAACTCACCAGACTTATCTGTAAAAAGCAAGTTTTACTACTTGAGATAACACATGATCGTAACAGAATTCGTCCTTAGACAACCTGCGGCCCTTCAACATATAAGCGAAAATTTGACTGTGTTTTGCCGTTTTTTTAGATTTTTTAAAATTTAGCCGTGTCATGTTTTATTTGTGTAATAACAGAGAAAAAATGACAGTTAACAAGTGGTGTTATGAGTTTAAGTTTAAATCTTGCACACTTTTGGCCTATTGCAATTTAGTGCTGCAATGTATGTCATAATTAACATCAATTTACCAACACATTCGGCATAAGCTATCGCTGTTTTCTGTTCTAGTTATTATTAATCAGAGTTAGGGCTTTTAAGAGCCAATGTATTGATGTCCTGATTAAGCTTTACATGGAGGCGTCAACGTAACTCGAATAGGCATAATAAAAACAGGGACAAAGGCTGGTGTTGCCGTGTGATTAGCGCGTCCAATTTATATACGTTATACAAAAGATGACCTTAGCCGCGCAGCGAGGGCTCGGTAAAAGAGATAAAGGGTGGAATTAGAGAAATACGCATTGTCTTTGTTCACACAGAAACTATTTAACTATCATTGCGTTATTATGTAAAATCCTCTAACTACAGGCCAAACTATTTTTACTCGGGAAACTTATGTCGCTCTAGCGGAAGCGTAGAGCATGATTTTTATTCTAAACGGGTTTCACCATCTTTAAAAATTTAATATTGAGTCGTGAGTGTAGGCGACACTTCTTGTTAATGCAATTTTATACTGTTTTGTTAATATGTTTAAAATACAGTAGTTGTGCTGTTTTTGCCAGCTTATTTTTAATAGCATATTAATGCTTTTATATTCATAGGTTTTATGTTCACGTCAGGCTATATTGACGTTCACATGTGGCCTGTCTATATTAAATTAATTAATTGAAACAAAGGCATGTTTTAACGACATGTTATTTTGCCGTTTTTTGTGTGTCTTGGCTGTAAAGACGGGAAATAAATTAAATTGAAACTAAACCAACGTAAAATCAAAACAGGGTAGTGTAAAATAAATTGACCCAAAATAAGTTTACGCCTGAGTGACCTTGCTTGGAAGTACGACGCGCGCGCGGCAAATTGTAAAAAATCGAGACTGTTCATCAACAAATCAAATAGATTTCGGTAGTTTAAAGGTGTTTGTTGTATACTTTTTAGCTAGGCTATAGTGAAATTATTGAAGGTTGTGTTAACCTTGAACGTAGGATGTTAGCTATTATGTTTTGCCCTAAAGCTGTTTTTAATAACATGTATTTTTAATTTGTATTTTTAGAGCTTTAGCCTTTTGGATTATATACAACCTGTGATAAAATGTCTGGACGTGGCAAAGGAAAGGGCGCTGGTAAAAAAGAGAAATCCAAATCTCGATCTTCAAGAGCTGGACTGCAATTTCCTGTTGGTCGGGTTCATAGGATGCTGAAGAAGGGACACTATGCAGAAAGAGTTGGTATGACAAACTTTACCAAAATAAAACTACATTCTGGTTAATTTATTTCATATAATGACAATTTTCGTAAAAGATCTGTATACACCACAGTGTCGTTAGTATAATCAGTTCCCAGGATCAGATAAATTGTACTAGCATGTGCAAGAACTATCTGTTGACTCACTTGTTTTTTCTTAAAATACCTGTTTTGCCACGAAAAAAGTTGGATTACAGTTTGTAGCGAAAGTTGTTCGGTGCACTGCCATTGTACTTTTTGTCACACATGATTTCATATTGAAAATGGCCATACTTCCTATACATAATGAGTGATGTTATTCTCTCCTGTATTTTATTATAACTTATTGTTTGTATAATTCTTTATCAGTTAATAAATATGTGGATGTTTTTCTAAGGTGCTGGTGCCCCAGTTTATCTTGCTTCAGTTCTTGAGTATCTCACTGCTGAGATTTTAGAATTGGCTGGAAATGCTGCACGAGATAACAAGAAAGCTCGCATAATACCAAGGCATATGCAGCTTGCCATTCGAAATGATGAAGAACTTAACACTCTACTTGGTAAAATCATCAATGCATTTTGGTTTTCTATAGTAATAACTCTTTGTTTTTAGGTCATGTTACCATCGCACAAGGAGGTGTCCTACCAAACATTCAAACTGCTCTTTTACCAAAACACACCGGCCAAAAGAAAAATACTACTACCTCCCAATCACAAGATTATTAAGCTAAAAAAGTTTTTATCATTTGTGTTCTGGTTATTAATATCCCCTATTGATTGGTTTTCTCATTTCTGATGATTATTACCTTGTTTGTATTTCAGTTCTACTGCCACTGCCAATTTTTTGTGATAAAACGTTAATAAAAATACTTCTGTATTAAATAATGCAATGCTTTAAGATATGGTTCCATTCATTTTATTATGCTTGGTGGCAAGTTAAACACCAGCTGTTGGCTAATCATTTGTTTTCAACTGGGTAGGAAAATGTGTGGCTGTTACATCCCTAGTATGTTATGGTGTTAAAAAAGTATACTTCTCTAGCATATATTCAAACAGCTGCATCAAATTAGCTGTGGGGTAATCGTATTGTGATCAATGGGTAGGATGTTCTGGTGCTATCCCTTTGGTAGGTAACAAGCAGACAATCGTTAGAATATTTCGCAACCGTCGTAATAGTATGTTGAATATGATAGAGAGATTTTTAATTACCACCGATTAGTTAGTTTAGTTTATTCATTTTTTGCCCAAGTATTAAAAAATAGCAAACGAATAAAATCACGACACAGGAACACAATTTACTCTGTCCAATCGAAATTGACTGATTGCCTTGTCTAGGTTTACAACTGATTAACTAGAAACAAGATTTGACGGAAACAACTTGTGCTGGTTTACGACGTATGAACTGATACAAGTTTGAATAATTGTACTGTCCTGCATATATAGAGCCCATGACAAATATGATGTAAAACAGCAGCATTAGAAATTTTCCGAATAGCTCGACATCGTTCGGGCTACCGTTTTCGGTACCGTTTTTGAGTACTGGCAGTCAAACGTGAAAATCAGTAAATTAACCGACAGAGTTACTCTGCTATTTTGTTATCCTGTACATACAATTATTTCCGTTACTTTAAGGGTGGTATGCAGAAACCTTGTTTATTTAGGAAAATGAGCCGCAAACATTATTTAACTTTATTATTTTATCGGTACCTCCTTGTTTTTTAAGTACGAAAAAGCATTATTGCTACTGTTTTTTTACAAAATGCATTCTATTATAAAAAGTCCAATTTTTTTTTGAATTTAATTGACAAGAATGTCTACACAACTACATCGCATCTTTTCTAATTTTGTTTTAATCTTTTTCAGTTATTTTACCTATTTTGTTTACATAATGTAATGTAAGCCCATTTTTTCCATTTAAACATTTTTTGTATGTCTATTGCTTCGCCTAATAAAGAACGCATTTTTTAAAAATCTGTTTGGCATATTTAACATTAACAGTTTAACTCACTTAAAGTAAACGTTAACTCTTAAATATTGTCTCGTTTGTGGTTGAAGTTTTAAGATGACTCACTCTCTGCGTTCGCTCTCTGTTATTGCGTCACAATCAACTATTAAGGCATTTATATGCTGGAATTTAGTTTAGATTGACATCAGCAGTCAAATTATCTGGGCGCTGGCTTCAATAAAGATAATGGAAGAAAATGTGTATCAATCAAGTTCACATGGTGAAAACGATTATAAAACTTTTAACCTGGAATTTAATAAACTGGATTATATTGATGAAATTGGATTGACCTACACAACGGAAGGTGCTGGTTCTATTCAAGTAGTGAACAGGTGTATTGGAGTTTCACAAAATGCACTAAAACAAATGTTTTTGTTTGCCTATAAAGTGTTAATGGGAAAGTATGCCAAAGAGAAAAATGTAATTGAAGCATCAAGGTGTGTCGTTCTGCTTTGTCCAGACTGCTGTACAGCATGGAACATAAGAAAGAAACTAATTTTAAAGTCTAGGATTGTTAACATGGACAGGGAGCTTAACCTTACAAGACTTTCTTTACAGTTGAGACCCAAAAGTTCAGAGGCATTTGTTCATCGTCGTTGGATATTAAAGCAAACATTTCAAGTTAGAGATATTCGAAATTTTCAGCCCAACACCATGTTTCATCGAATTATAATTACGGGGAAAATAGAGGAGTCTGTTCCGGTTATTCCGATTTCTAAATTTGAACATTTAGATTGGAATATGATAAGTAACGAAATCGAAGTTTGCGCAAAGGCTGCCAGCAAACATCCTTCTAACTATACGGCATGGAGTCATAAAATTTGGGTGGTGGATAATTTAATATTTCCCTTTGCTGTTCAGAAACATAAATCCAGTGATATTTTTGTAAAGTTTTTACACCAGGAATTTGTAAATGGGTTAAAATGGGTAGAATTAAATGTATCAGACTTTTCGTGTATGTCTTATGTCGAGCATATTATGCTTTGCCTAGTTATAACAACAGTTGCAAACCCTACGAATGTTTTACCTATACCCCACTTAACCAAAATCGTTTTGACTGCTTGGGATCTCAGTACTGATTTGCTAAAATTACACAGTGGCCAACACGAATCTTTGTGGGTGTTTAGGCGTGCAATATTTAATCTATACCATAAAGTAATTCTTAAATTACTTAACTTGGTAAAGAATCAGAATAAAATCGCACCGGAACTGTCTTCCTCATTATTAAGTATTAGACATATATTTTCGTATTCTGCCGAACAAGACTTTTGCCGAGCAATTCCAGATAATTGTCTTGGGTCAAGCTATTTAAAATATTTAAGAACTTATTGTTTTTAAATATCTATAGGTATGTGGGGAATGAAATTTTATACTTAAGTCATGAGCTTTCAGTATGAATATGACATGCACAAGACATGGGGAAGCCAATAAAGTGCTTTCATGGGTATTGGGTACAAGTTACGAATCTCACTTATAAAAGCTTCACCATTGCACATTTCTTATAATGTTTATAACCATACACTCTTCCATATTTTCATTCAGATTCTTACTGTGATTTTAATATGTTAAACTTTTAAAGGTAGGATAAAATTGGTAGGGCAGTTTAAAGGAAACTTTTTGTTTAAGCCTTGTATGCAAATCATTTTCAATCTAGCTGAACTACGCTTGGTAAACACAAATCGGCCAAGATGGGAAATATGTTGGGCAGATTGTTCGGTAACAAAGAAATGAGGCTTCTTATGCTTGGATTAGATGCAGCAGGAAAAACAACCATCCTCTACAAACTAAAGCTGGATCAAGCAGTAACCACTATACCCACAGTGGGATTTAATGTGGAAACAATTGTATATAAGAAAACTAGGTAAGCTTTTTTTAAATAGATAAAGTTGTTTTTCTTTCATTATAGTTTTTACACTACTAAGATATATCATTTTAAAAACTTAAATTGTGTATACTGTGTAAATTCTGTGCAGGCATTATCCTTACACATATAGCTGTCTATATACATCAACATATTTATTTATTTATCCACATTATCAATTTATTTTTTATACATATTTGTAAATTTAGATTATCACTTAAATTAACTGACACTTCTCTTGTAAAAATAAAACTGGTTTGATCATTGTTTTTTTGTTTATTTTTAGGTTTAATGTTTGGGATGTCGGTGGACAAGACAAGATCCGGCCACTTTGGCGACATTACTACACCGGTACACAAGGACTTATTTTTGTCATTGATTGCGCTGATGTCGATCGGATTGAGGAGGCAAAGAACGAGCTTCATCGGATCATCAACGATCGTGAGATGCGTGATGCTGTTATTCTCATCTTTGCCAACAAGCAGGACCTGCCAGATGCAATGAAACCATGCGAGCTGCAAAACCGACTTGGACTTACCAATATAAGAGATAGGAACTGGTTCGTTCAACCATCTTGTGCCACCAGAGGTGATGGTTTAGAAGATGGTTTGAGGTGGTTGATGGCCAACCAAAAGCAGTAACCATTTTTTATAAAGCTTGTGCTATAGAACAGTGCGGCAATTAATCAAGGCAGTGCACAAGGTGGTGCAATTACAGTGCAGCTACAGCCCTGTTTATTCTCTCTGTATATAAAGTCATCCTATTTTCAGTATTGTCCAGTGTATAGTTTCACAACTGTGAGACAACCCTTCTTGATTAGGCATTAAAAAATGTTTTTTCGATAATCCTATAATTTACAATGTATCAAAATCTAAATTTATACAACTTTTGGACTGTAGGATTAATATTGAAACACTGTCACTTTCACTCAACTAATCAATATTAGCTTAGTGTATGTACTTGATCCATTTAAGCTGTTGAAAGAAACCACTTAGTCACTGTTGCTTCAATGCTAAAATGTCTTGTAGTCAGTTTAAATTTGTTCTTTTCAGTTGCCGTTTATTTTATACAACAAATTACATGTGAAGTGTTATTTAATCTTAAAGTAACAAAGGCTCCGCATTTTAATCCTAAAACATAAAACAGGTAAAACTACAAAACAGCTAACATGACACTGTTGTTGACTGCTAAAATTTAGTTGTGCTTATTAGATATTTGTCATTGTAACATTCCCCATGCATGCTACACTACTATGCCCTGCATATTCTAGTTACCTTTATATAGCTTCCACATACGTTCTGTTGCATTTCTTACTGTTGTTTTTTTATAAAACAGATTTACAGATGCATTTAAAAGGCTTTTTGCAATGCTTAATTAGCATGCCTGGTGTAACACATAGTTTAAGCAACTACGGACAATTTGTTTGCAGTTTTACATCAACCTGCTTTATCTAATCTGTATAATTCCATAATTGCATGCACCATGGCCATTCATATCATTTCATAAAACGTGTACTTTAATATCACTGTTTGCTGCTGTGAACATAAAAATCTCCCATATTGTGCCTTTTGGGGTATAACAGGTACAAAACTATTATGAAAATGATATCAAATTAACCGTCATTTTTTGGTAAATCAAACATGTATTTTACAATAGCACAACGAATTTAAATAAAAATGTTCTAATATTGTAAACATTTTATTCACAAATTTGTATATTTAAATTTCGTTTCCGTATATTAAAATTTAGTTTTCATGGTAACATTTACTGTACATAGTACTTTTTTAATTGTTTGCCAATGCAAGCTTAATTTAGATCAATACGAAGATAATAAACATGATCTACTTCGCTAACTATTTGCATTAATATTTCAGATGCCACATGATGCTAATAATCTATGGAACAATTTAAGACTTACACAGCAGAAATTATTTTAAAAGCAAATAATATATATGGAAGCATTGAGGTAAAGATAAATATGTCAGTGGCG
>CH002990.1:50837-96891 GCA_000149265.1 Ciona savignyi | reverse complement strand
TATGTCAGTGGCGACGCATTTTTTAAAATGTGCGATTTGTCAAGTATAAATAATAATATCATAAATATGTTCTTCAAATTGGGTTGACAATGTCCACTAGTCCTTTATGGCTCTGTCACTGTACAGTCATCTCACTATATTCTCTGTTCTCCAGGGAAGTTAATAGGAAATGAGCAATAGCACATACATGTCTATTATGAGTTCAAGTAATCCCTTTATCTTCTCCAGACAAGTTTTAATATTTGCCTTAAAAGGTCATTAATATTATTAATAACCATCATTATTCAAAAGAGAAAATACAAAATGATATGTGGGTTTTATATGTCATATTGGGTCATAATGTCTTAGTGAATAGTGATAGCACTGTTTATTGTGGGTATTTCCTGATACGTAGTATAATGTCTAATCGGCAAGTGAAAGTAATAATAGATCAACCATGCATCTAATATTCTTGTAACGTTGCAATGGCATTTTGAATAAACCATTATATTACCAGGCAAGTATAAGCCCAGCTAATAAGGTTTCATCGCATAACCTCACTCACTGGTGTTGCTTGGAATAAATTGTTCACAGTTTAAACAATAAGAAACTTCAATTATTGATTGAATTACGCAGTTCATTGAAGCCAGTGTTTAAATAGCAATTGCTACTTCAAAACGCCTCGCTTTCCATAGGTAGTTTACTTGTAGTAATTCCACATTTCCTTGTGCTAATTATAGTGCAAAGTCATTGTTCTTTTCACCAGGAAGTGGTGAAAATATCACTATATTTTCTCCACATTTTTTGCTGTGGTAGAGCAAAGCCAAACGAAACAACCAATTCTATAAGTAAAGAACCACTTGAAATGGTTATATTGGTATTGCTGGTAACTCCCTCCCTCGCATTGATGCACGCGAACCAGTTGAACCGTTTGTTTCATCACGTGACAATATGTGTCTTGTAGCAGCAGGTGATCTTGACGGAGCGCCTATCGGAAATAACTAATTTATAAAACTTGCGTTGTGCTAGGTTAGGATAGAATGTTATTCGCATTTTACCCTCGTCAGTGGGAAAACGCAAGAGCTTATTACTTTTAGTTGAACTTTCTAAATCCACTTAGTACAGGCAATGTCTGCGAACAGTTTCAAGAACAAAAATCGACTTAGTCAGCGGCAGGTTCATTTCAATAGCCCTTGGGCTAATAAGACGACAAATTAATCTGAATTGAATGGCGGTTAGAAAACTTAACACCAAATTTTAACATAGTCTGTTTTGTCAAATGTAATATCTAAGCCCACTTACGTGTTTCTGCTAATTTCATTCTATTTCGTGCCACTTCATCAAGGGATTCATAAATATGATCCGAATCAGTCGATATTCGTTTGTTTACCGTCTGTTGTTTATCCTCCCAGTCATGTATATGTCTGTTAACCCGAATGGGACCTTGCCTGGGTAATCTTACGTGGTGAATTTCTTTTTTCGAAGGTGTGGTATCGTGCGTATTTATATCCATTGCGTTTGTAATGTGAGCAAAGTAGTGAGCGTCTGCAGCGCTTGGTCTTCCGCCGTAGCTGCTGTACCCAGCACCGTTAAAGTATCCTTGGTAGCCGTAATTGGATGGACTTTGTCCCACCTCGCCGTTGCCCCGACCGCGCGCTGGTGGTGGTGGCATACAAGCTGCGTACTTTTCATATTCCGACCTGCTCCGACGACTGCTTGCCCGACTTACGTGTTCGTAAGGTCTGGTGTGACGTGTCGAATTGCGGCGGTGTCGGTCAGAGTGGTAACGGCTTCGACCTCGACGACCACTAGCTCTGTGCACCGACCTTTATGAAACAAAACTTTTAACGAACTGAATAATCATTTTTGCATAGAATATCATCGGTTTGCTGTTTACATGCTCAGTAACGGACTGGAATGGCTGATTTGGCATATACCTTCACATTCTTACCTTCTAAATGACGACCTTGAATTGTTAGACTCCGACGACGAATCTGAATACAATGATTCTTCAGCTTCAGTGCACGATCTTCTTCGTCTTGATTTGCCAGTAATTTGGCCCCGATTTTCACGTGGACACCTTTGTCGTCTGTTGGGCGGTACGTGCGATTTACCGTTTTGCTCGAAATCCGAATCGTATCTTCCATTTCTTTCGAGAGATTTCGACCTCAGTTGATAATGTTCACGATACGGACCTGTAGTATGATGTTTACATGAGTCCTATAAATCAGTGTGTAGGGAACTGTGTGCAAGGAAAACTTTTTCAAATGCTCACACCTGGGTCTTGGTCGTACAATTTGAACGCAGAATTTACGTGCCCGTTCATGTCAGCACATACGTTTGGTTTGTCTGATGAATCAATAAGTTATCAACAAATTGCTGTGAGATAATCAAATTTACCTACCTTTTGGAAAAACATCGCGTTTGTTGGAACCTTTTTGTCTGATAAGTGAGGATCCTTCTGAAGTCATTGTTGTGATGTTACTTGGAAGATACAATTGTCTATGTATCGTGCTTGATTTTGTATTTGAAGTTGCCCTGAGATTTTAAAATAAACGCTTTATTTTAGACCCTCATATTTTAATTGTATCTTACCCAACACTTATTCCACTCGTAGGCCCAGAAGGCATAACTTTTGCCGTTTTTTCTGTGTCATTCAGTTTCGCCTTCTGACGTCTTTTTCGTTTCCTATACTGCCAGATAAGTATAGCAAGCGCAATAAGAACTCCCACAGACAAAAGCGCGTATAGCACTTGGTTGGACGAACCGGGAGCTTCCGTTGTACTTGACGCGGTGAGTGAGCGACTGGTTGTGCTCGGTATCTCCACCTCGCGGTCGCTAAACCCTGAGCATGTCATGTCAATAAATACCAATACGGGGAGCATGGCAATTACCCGGCTAGTTATTCTAGTTCATAATAGAGTCCGCGGTATGCTGTCAGGTAAAGAGTTGTTTAATTCAAACTATAGCCTCTGGTTGATCAGGTGTAGTGTATTAATTGGTTCGTCCGGCCGTTAGTATGGCGGATAAGTGCGTGGCCTTTCAATCGAAACGTTGCAGGTGCGAAACTGGTCGCTAGCTAGTCGGTTGTGTCCTTTGGCAAGGAACTTTACAGACATTGCCTGAACCTAGCGGATTAATGGGTTCTACCAAATTGAAGGAACGTGTGTATCATACAAAACACACTGCAATAGCTCCGGTAAACGATGGGCGCGAGGTAATCTAACGGTTTATCCTATGTTATTAAGTTATTTTTTGAATTAAATACATAAAAACATTACAATTTACATCATTTCGTCTTAAAATTGTTACACTTCTAAATCTTAGGCTTATATATTTACCAAAACGAGATGGCCTTTGTAAGTTCGTTTGACCATCACCCGCTTCGTTTGTAGGTCTGTTTGAAGGAGTCTGCCCATCTGCGACAATTAGTCATGTTATAAAAGTGTCCTTCTACAGGTACTGCAATGTTTCTTACATTTTTGGCATATGTAAGGATAAGCAGAGTTGCATGTGATTTTTCCATAGTGGCCGGAATTAGCACCTGCACTCTGTCGTCGAAACATCGGACACATTTGACTTGTACCTCGCCTTTCGGTTCTTCCGCCAACCTGCGATAGTAACGTTATATGAATATTATATATATTTAATTTTTAGATACATGGAATTTCTGAAATGCCGGTTCGAGTGCCTTAACATTAAGCTATACACACCAAAAACTTTGTTTACGATCGTTTCACATATTTTGCATAAATGTGTATTCATTAGTGGTATATATTTTGGATGCTGTATTGCCTGTATTCATTATATATACCAATGGTGCGTTCACGTGCATGGCATCATTCATAGCCTATACGTCCTACCACATAAGTTCCGATCCAGTAATCATTTCCTCCAAGTTTTTTGAGTTGCTGCTTCAAATAATCGGAGTTGGTTCCGCTGACGTCAGCTAATCTGGCATCTTGCTGCTCACAGAAGGTGGTGGCACCATCGTAACTAATATGGGTGCCCCCGAACCTGTAGCATGCGCCCCTGTGCTCCAGATACATCGCTGGGCATGCTGTTTGAGATATATCGAACTTATTGAACTGTATCGTTTGTGCATATCTTTGTCCGACCGTTTATAACGCGTTGGTCCTCTAGGTGTGGTAACCCAGTGGAATAATGGTTTGAGAAAAACTAAAGGTACGTTTCTCTCGTAACTAACAAACATTAATATTCGTATTATAACTTCCCGTACAATTTTCATCGTAAAAACGATTCTCGTTATATCCTTACGGCTGTCAATCCAACCAACCTGTGGGTGCACCGTAAATATCAATTAAGTTATTCGATCCATTCATATTCATACTTTGGCTAAATGCTATGGATAAACTGATACCGTTGTGTAAAATAGAATTTGTAAGATTTGTCATCGTATCATGCAGAGAAACAACCTTAGTTTTTTTGCAGTGAAATCAATCGGTCGATAGTTATATTCACTTTCGGCTTGTAAACTTTAATATCCGGACTACAGAGATAAAATATCGATATCATGCTGGTAAGTCATGTTTATATATAAACAAATATTAACAAATGCCTCTTACGTTCTGGCACGGTCGACATTTAAGTTGGTGTATCCGATATGTGGTATTTCGTAACTTGGTACAGTTTATTAACAATAATATCTGTAAAATCAAAGAATGACAACAATATATCAACCGGCAAGGCATTGCTTTGGGTGACACCTTACCAGAATTAATATACCTGACCCTTGTGGTTCTTGACGTGTTTAAATTCAATTTACATGATAAAACCAAGTTTTTGTTTAAACGGCTTCTGTTAGATTCAGTCACAATTCCTCCCTCAGTTAGTTTCTGTTAATAAACTTGGGAGATATATTTGTTTCCCCATAATCTCCAGTAATACAACAATCTGTGTGCTGATCAATTTTATATTATAATCCTGTCAAACGAGTTAATTGTAATTTCTTTCAAGTTCAAATACCTTTATACCTCACCATAATGCCTCGTTTCAAACTTGGCCAACAAGACGAGCAAAAGTAAAATGCCTGGGGCGAACAGCAGGCAGTGGAAACGTCATTTGTTGAACTCTCCTCGTTTTTCACATACATACCTCCAATTACTAAACACGATTCGGAATTAACAACTCTTGTAAAGGTTTATAACGACAAACAAAATGTCACACAATAAACCAATCAAACTTTTATTTTTCTGCATAGACAAAGCGCGGGTTACAAATATTCTTTGGGCGTTATAAACGCAATCGTAAATGTGTTTTGAGGTTAAAACAAAAAATAATAATAATTGCTAAAACAGTGAATGGTTGTTGTGTCGAAAATGTAATTTAAATACTTTTTCGTTTATGTACTATATAGTTGAATTTTATTTAATTTGCTTACAAAGTAAAACCACAATTACCAATTGTTTTTTTGCGTTATGTGAAATGCTATCGAATACACATCCAGTTTGCGTAGAACCCAACAAAAAACAACTACATTTAAATATACAATAACATAAATGAAATAAAAAGGCAAGACAGTGTGCATTTTTATAACTAAAATATTTGCGAAATACTGTATCGTTTACTATATAGTATTTTTGAAATAGCATGGAATATGTACCGTCGGTAGAAGACATTGTGATGTTCCGGCAACTATCACTCAATAGTATTAAACGTAACGTAATAATGTATACGACTCTTTGAAGTTTTAAACCAGTCGCCGTTTTATTCACAAAAATATTTAGCGCTATATAACTTTGTGAATAAAATGGCGACTGATCTTGAAATTACAAGGCTTTCGTCTGATATTTACCTAACGTGTAGCACATTATTGTTAAAAGGGTCTAAAGCAATTCTAATTGAAGGTCACAGTACATGAATGACCAAATTATCTAAATCACCATTATTTTGATCGTTTAATTTAGTATTAAACTCACGTTCAATGTTCTTAGAAATTTGTTTGCTGATTTTCACTGGTTTAACCTTAGTTGTTGCTGTAGTATTAACGCCGTTAGTGGCATTCGTTTGCAACTGATTGGGCATTTTTGTGCTGGTAGTGTTTCGCCCATCCGGGCCATCAGCTGGCCTAGTTAATTGGGAAGTGTTCCGGTTGGTTATTAATAAAGGTTCAACACTCTTGTTATTATTGACCCCTGTCTGCGTATTATTAAGTAAAACATCTTTTAGTTTATCCAATAAACTAGTTGTGTTTTGAGTACTTTCAAATTCCTTGTCGGTAGAATTCAGGCGAGAAATGTGTTTATTCTCGGACAGAAGTTTTTCTTGCAACTCTTTGTGCATTTGTGCTTTGTCTTCTGTATCAACATCGAAATGTGATTGATTCTTTGTTTCGTGAATAACCTTCGCAATATAAATAACAAGTTAACATTCAAAATATGGGTTTTCGTAGGACCTACGACGTAGGTGACATAGGTTTAAATCCGGGTTCACATGATTGGTTTGTTCAGTTAACCATATGCACATCAAAATTAATATTGGTTTAATATCAATGTCCAGAGATACTTAAAATTACCTACTTTCCGTACTGGGCAGCGAATGATTTAATACAACCATATTTTTACTCTCTAAATTTAACATTCTATGTTATGTAAGCCTTTAAAATTGTTAAAAGGAAACAACATATTACCTCGTTTAGCCGTTTCTCTTTCAGTTTCGCCGCTTTGGCTTTATTCTGTCGTAATCGTTCTAAACACTGCTTCAATCGCTGTACCGTGTCGTTTAACTTGCTCTGTAGGATCTGGTTTTTCTGCAGGAGGTCTGTTATCATCAGTTCGTACTCGGCCTCTTGTTTGTGCCAGGAGTTCCGTTCGCGATTTAAAACGTCGAGAATCGGATTCCCCTTAGTATATGGTTGGTTAAAGGTGACAACATATTGCAAAAATGTCATTGTGTAAGGGTGTAGGTAAGCACTTAAGACACTACAATATCTGCGGTCAAGCAATTGTTGAGCACGAGGTTATCTGAAGATATTTAGTGTTGTAACGCCCACTACGTTTTGCCACTCACGGAAATAGTTTGATTGGATTCTTTATTCGAAATGAAGTCATTCACTAGTCAGGTGTCGTATTAGGCAATATATGTAACGCACAATACAGCGATTGATTTAATGGTTGAACAAAATAAAGCACAACTCTGGCGCGATTTTGCGATGCATGGCATCCCAGATTTTGTCTACGACGGAGATGAACATAGCTTATCAACTTATCATGTATACAATTTTTATTAATGGTTTAGTTTAGCTAATTCAATTGTCTAACCAGGCAAAGCCGACAAATAATAGAACCACTGCATCTATTGTAATTTGCAAAACAGGAAGTTATGACAAATCACTAATTGTTTAGTAGATCAGTCTATCCTAGTCGCAGCAGAACATTAGTACTTAATAAAATAAAGCTATGTAGCCACGTGTGACATAGCCACATATGTGTAACTTGTGCCACTACAAATTTCATTCCAACTGACTGCGTTCGCAATATAACGTTAATCATAGATGACGTATGTACGTTTATGGTGCTACACATAAAACGAATTTAACAAGCATTAAGTTGTTATCGGGTTGAACATACTTTAACTGTTTTATATCAAGTTGGTTTAAACCTTTAAACTAACCTTAATTTTATGATTGTTGTTGTTGTTGTTGTTGTTGTTGTTGTTGTTGTTGTTGTTGTTGTTGTTGTTGTTGTTTAATGTTCTTCCACTTCTTGCTTTCTTTATTAAACGCACTGCAATAAAACACAACCTGGTTTGACATTTTTTACCTGTATCAAACACATTGCTGAGTATAAACCTACTTACCAGGTTTAGACCATTCTGTTATACGTACACTGTCCATCTGTGATAGAAGTACTACAGCTGCAAACACCAGCATTGCTAAAAATAGAGACACGATAAGCCTCATCGAACAAAGTGAAACTGTCTTTGCCGTTGTTTCTTCCATGATACGTTTCACATCCATACGTCAATACATGGTCGAATTCATATGTTGCAGCCTTGTTTCACAGAGACATACACATATGCAGTGTTTCGATGTACAGAACTTCCTTGTCAGTTCCACTAACTCATACAACTGACGTATTAACACTGAGCAGAGAACGACTCAAACTATACCGTCTTAGTCGTCCAATACTCCTATAAAGCTAGCATGCCCGTTTGCTAAAACACAAAATGCATTGGCAAAGAAATAATGGAAGGACGTCCGGAAATAATAAAAGAAATACAACGGCCGATAGCTTTTCATGAAATCATCTATAGCAGCTTAATGTAGAAAACGCGCATGCCCTTAGTGCCTTGAATTAGCCACAACTTTACATATATCGGTAATTTCTTCTTTTTAATACCACTGTTGGTTTGACTGTTTTTGTTTAAGTTTTATTTAGACCGACAAAGAAATCTGACTGTTTTTTTACTCACTTTTGTTTAAAATTGATTGACTTTTTATTCTAAGCGCAAATTTCAAACACTAATCAGTTTCGACTTGTTGGGTCTATATATACAGACCATTTCCGCGTACAGCTCTTAACAAATATTTGCAATCTACTTGACGTTACTGAAGACAACCGGACATATTTTAAAAGAAATTATGAAGGTATTACAAGCTGTCTGTTTAGGTGCATCGAAGAGCTCAACTTTGAAATCGACCAAGCGTTACGGTAGCGTGACCTTTTTCTATGCATAATGAAGCAAATTTCTTTCTGCTAGCATTATTCACTCCAGCACTGTAATCTAAGCCTTGCAATTGTGCCTCAGTTATCGTACATGCTTATTTACGACCATCTACGCTTTTAAACGACAAATTTACACGTTTTATATTTGTTAGCAACCACTATGTTTATCAAAATATATAAAATCACCTATCTGTAGATATGGCCGGCCTATTATTAGAACTGGCGAACAAAACAAAAAAGTCACGCTCTAATAAATATCTATGGACGGTCGTTGCGAATCGGTCATTTGATATTCAAGCCCATCCTGTTTTTCATTTAACCTAGGAAACATGTGCTTTTAACCTTCGAACGTTTTGTTACATTCGCTGGGATATGTTTCGGTGGTTTAAGCGTTTAACAGATCGGAAATGCAAAAATCCGATTTTAACATGCTTTACTTCGATATGGACCGCAATTTTGTTATACTTTCGAAGAACGGCAGTATTTTAAAATCTAGGAAATAAAAAAACTTCATACATATAATCAATCAAGTGCTGTCAACTTTCGACTACAAAAAATCATACATGTTTTTTTACTTTATTTTGAATTAGTTACAACCATGACCTGTTGTAGAACACTCTTAGTCGCCACAGTCTAACGCAAATCAAATAAACTTGTAACCTACATTATATTCGTTAACCATTAATCACAAACAAACAGAGTTTAAGTGTTTAAAAAACATCCTAAAATCAACATAGAGGAAATCATTAAATAATCAACCACTATCTAGCTTGTGAGTTATTTTCCATGCTTTGTATTTTAGTATTTGTTTGATTGGTTGATAAGGCAACATTTTCTTGGTGCATTTCTTTGTGACGTCGATCCAATTGAGACCACGCTATGCTCTTGTCCCAAAATTCGTCAGCTAGATCACAGTCACAGATATCACTTGTCTTTGACACGAAACTACAGTCACTGAAAATTAGGATGGTAATCTAATTATTCATATTGACACATTTATAAAAAAAACAAAAAATTTATAAAAATTGTTTTGAAAGTTCAGCTTCTGACAAAATATAAAATCGCAGCCATGAGATTTACATTAGTCACATGAGATTTACACTACCACATAATCAGTTAGTTTGCCACACTCCAGCCTAAATATTGTTGAATCAAACCAGTTTCTTAGTTGGTTGATGAGTCCTTGGAGCTGGCCACTTACTACATTACATGAAGCCAGTAGGGTTAAACTTAAATAGTACAAAAATCATATAAAGGTATAAAATAATATCAATTATATAATACACTGCAATATATTCGGTAACCTGAGAGTGGGCAAGATAATATGACAATTGCATTTTCGGGGATAAAACATGAATATTTAATGTAATTAAAATACTGTTCAATTTTAAACTGATAATTTTACCATATTATCACATCACTCACTCATAATATGAACCAGTTGTCTTTACTAAACTTGGCTCAGCTGCCAAATATATGCTTGTCTGTGCTCCTTGCTTTGGTGTCTTCATTATGAACCATTGGAATGGCTCTAACAAGAATACAAGCCATTACCAAACATATAGAAATGGTTCAAACATATTATTTAATTAAATCAAGCAGTGAAATGCACTTCTTTTTAACTAAATCCCAAGGTTGTTTTACCAGTAATTGACAGTCAAATAGCTTACTAGGTTTAAGAAAACTTTTTTAGTCATTGGGTTTGGAAAAATCTTTTTGAATCATTTTCGAACCTTGGGCAATAAATATGAATATTTAACTTACACTGCAGCACATAATATTTAGGAAGACCGTGTAAAAGGCCATACTTTTCCATCTGGCTGTCCAACCGGCTAGTCTGGTGGTTTAGTGCGACGCCTTTCAACCGGTTCGAAACTGGTCGCTAATTAGTCGGTTGTGTCCTTGGCAAGGCACTTAACGGACATTGCCTGAACCCAGCGGATTATTGGGTTCTACCAAATTGAATGAACATGTCTACTATACGCAACAGACTGCAATAGCTTCGGTATCCCGACGGTGGGCGCGAGGTGATCTGACAATCGCCCATGTTTTAACCCCCTTGGTTTTTCCATTCACGGGGATAAACATGAATATCCTAACCTAACCATCCTAAGCAGGACAATTGGTCGTCTATGATTACCACGATTCCTACACAACTTTATATTTGTAAATCAAAACCCACTTACTGTACATATAAACAGACAGAGCGTAGAGTGGAATAGTTGAATATCGATCAATACTTGTATGAACCACACCAGGATTTAAACAATTGCATGTGACCTTATCTTTGTATTCCTCTTTTCTACTTAGTGCATCAGTAAAAAGGACATTTGCAAGTTTGCTTTGGTAATACAGTTCAGTAAGTTTCTCTTCACCATTTAAAGACGACTTATTAATGTCATTTAAATCCACCTATTGAATATGAAATAACAGGGTCAAATTTTTTAAAAAGTAAGTAAAAAGTACAACAAACTTACAGATCCGTTTTTATATGCGACAGAAGTAACATTAATAATTCTTCCAGGTTCTGGTCCATTGGTCAGGTTGTCCATTAACAAATTAGTAAGTAAAAAGTGACCTGTTACATATGAAGGATTTAAAAATGTTTATTTGTTACAGATTACCTATGGTTTTTCAAAAGTCAAAACGCTTTCTTAACAGCCTAATGTTGCAACAAACAAGCCCCCATGCTTGTTATGTTATATCACTTTCAAGAAATCAACAAGTTCAAAACGAAAGGAAGTTCATAAAAAAATTAGTAAATAACCACTTAATGTTATTCTGCATACCTAAGTAATTAGTTTCAAATTGCCTCTCGAACCCGTCTTCTGTGACAGGAGTTGCTCTTGGTAGCCTTGGTTTCATGACACCAGCATTGTTTACAAGGATATCAATATGAGGAAGCTCTGGAGTTTAAAATACAAACTTAAATTTCTCATTATTTCGGGCATGCTGGTATAGCCCGATTAGTCATTAGTTGGCTATTCATATAAATTATACAGTCAACATAACACCCACCCACCAGCGACTCTACACACATCCCAAGGGGGCGCCCAATAGTTTATAAACCCCTTCTGCAGAGTTTTTTTTAGATCTGTAATAATTTTCCTGTGGCTATTGTGCCAAAATTTTGTTACCTTGTTTTAATGTTTTTGCAAATGCAGTTACGGAATCCAGACTTGCAAGATCTAGGAATCTGCAGACAACATATTCTGATTTTGCAGCGATTCTTATTTCTTTGGCAGCTCGTTCACATCTGCCCAAATGACGACAACCCAAAACAACTGTTGCACCTGTGAACAAAAAAGGCAAAATAAAAAAACATCATCCTAATGCATAAGTAAAGTTAAAAAACATTATCCTAATAAAAAAAAACATTATTCTAATTTAAAAAAAAACATTATCTTAATGCATCAGTGAAATCTTATTTTCTTTTAAAATAAATATAAAGTCATGTAGACGAACCTCAGACCACAATTAAGTCAATGTTGTACACATAATGTATACCTCTCTTCGCAATTTCTTTTGCAGTTTCTTTCCCAATACCCGAGCTTCCACCGGTGACAACAGCCACCTTCCCATCAAGTCTATCTTTACTCGGACATTCCTTACCCCCCCAGCTTTCCCTGCATCCAATGTTACAATTGATAATATTTATTAACCGTTACTGGAATTTAATTAAATTATAAGATATTTTACTGATACTTTGTCTTATAGCAATTGGATTATATAAACAAAAAGGTGTAATTTAAAGAAAGGTAAATAATGGAATGAATCAAATTTGTTGCACCAGATGTAGGCCCCCACTTTTTAATGTAGTTTTTTTAACATGCAATACAACGGTGCTTATGCATTTAAATTCTAACAGCATGCAGTAATTTGGGCATTTAGAGCTACCGGATTTTAATGCCTATCAACTCCATTGTATTTCTACAATTAAGTTGTCTAAGATAATAATAAAGCAAACTTACTTGAGGAGTAAAACTGCACCAAAAGTCGACGAAAAAAAAGATATTGGGACAATAACTCGGTTGAATATTGGTGAGTTAATAAAACTCATTTTGATTTACCGTGTGATCTAAACCATTAGTCTTTTTTCTTTGGTTCATAATAAATTATGACTTCGGTGGTTTCCCTTAGTCGAATCCTTTAAGAAATATTTATTCGAGCTTTTTTAGTTTTGTTCTTAAAATGTCAATGTATGGACGCGAAACTATTTGTATTGACCTTTTAAAACGAGTTTTTTTACAGAATTGATTTATGTTAATATAATGAGCAGAAGTACTTAAACACATTCGGGGACTAAATCAAGAATTTTGAAATACGATACACCACGTGATCACTATATCGTATTTCTCTTTACTGATAAAATGAAAGGGAAGGATGAAAGTTCAAAAAGAATTGGGACGTTGAGCGAAGAAATTTTCTGGTACTATTAGGCGTGTCATCTCAGATTAATAACCATTTTGATTCTAAGGATGATTCTAAGATTGTGTCTTAAAGGACACGTGTAGCTTGAAAAATTTGTTACACCAAACCAAATAAGTTAGAACTTACGTAAAATCCTCGTGACGTGATTGCGCAATTTTTTGACTTTATTTAAAACTGATTCTTTTTTCTGCTTTGTACTCTGGATCCTTTTTAAGTTTGGGTGTAGCCTTATCCCTTGTGTACCAAAGTATACCAAGAACACGTACTAAGATATTTTATTATGACAACCCAACCAACCGGAAACTTTAACATAGCGGACTGACTAAACTGCAGCAGTTTTATATTCTTATAAATTTGTCATTTTTAAACACTTCTCACAAAACAAATATATTTTGTTAATAGAAGCAGTGTTGATTGACTGTTTTTGTGTAGTGTTAAATTGGTTGTGAACTCTTGGTTGTGTTAGAAGGAAGATGGAGTACGAAACAAGTCCGACAATCAAGTTTGAAAACGCAGGAGATGTGGGGAACGATGAAGAGAAAAGTGAGAAGAGTAGCGCAAGTGATGGGAGTGAAGGTTTTGTTAAAGGTGTGTTGAAAATGTTTTTCAACTTTACGTTCACCACAACCTTGCATAAAAGAGTACACTCATTAGCTTGTAGGAAATCTTGCTTTTGAAATTTGGTGAAGGGTAATTTAGAGCTTCATTAACCTGTGGGACAGCGGGGCGGGACAACACTACTTGATCGGGACAGGGTATATCATGAGCAGGAAGAAGTATTTTTTGTTCATTACATGAGTGGAGTCGGTTATATTATGATATAACCTGTCCCATTCATGATATACCCATACCCCGTCTCGCTTATGTTAATGACGAAAATACCCCTCCCCCTTTTTTTACTGTCCGCAGAATAGTGTGCTGTCCCGCCTGTTGTCCTGCAGTTTGTTGAAGCCCATAATTTATTACCTCCAGCTCTTAAATTAAATAAATGTTAAAACTGCCCCTTGAAAACTTCTTTTATAAATGTGTATTGTGAAGTTGAACATAAGTGAATTGCAGAGTTTCAGTTTAAGTCAAACTTTCCTTTAACTTGTTTATCATGTTAAATGCAAAGGGTCAATTCAATTTTGTTACTATAAAAAATAAATATACAATTGTTTTCAAAAGTAGTTGAGAGTTGATTAGTTGTGTAAATAACAGCTAGTTGTCTTAAATAAATTATAATTTATGTATTGCAATTAAAAAAGCACATGTTGGCCTACTGAGGTGAACACCGGTAACGTTTCCTGTAATATTATGCGAAACATGAGTAGGATGGAATACAATCACATTATATCTTAGTGATTTAACTTTGAGAATAGAAGGCTTTAACCGTTTTCTAAAAGTTATGTTTAAAATGCGCCATTACAGGGTGATTGTTTAAAACAATAACTAATTTATTTTTGAAAAATATTTTTCAGCATTCAATTAAAGATTAAATAAATCAATCTTGGAATATTGAAAGATTTTTGCCAGTTAATTTTAGCAACCTCGAAAATGCCACATCTGCCAATTTCAGTAAAAAAACTTAAGTATGAATAGTGTTCGCTGTAAAGTATCAATATTATATATCAATATTTAAATCAATATTTTTCAATTTGAAGTTGACCAAGAACTAGATGACCACGAGGACCCTGCATTAGCCAAACAAACTGAACCAATCAAGCCTCCAGTTTCTAGTTTTGTTTCCGAAGTAAAACCAGAGCCCAAAACTGGTAAATTAAAGTTATTTTTCTTCTTTTACTGTAGTCTAACTGTTTGAAAAAAGTGACTCCCAAATGTAATGAAAAGCAATTCATTTAATTTGTATTTCTTAAAAATATCCATTCATTCGCATGTTTTTTTCACTTTTATGTTGGTTCTAATTTAAATTTTGTGTTTTATTTATATGGTAAATGAAGCAAATTAATAGATCAGTAATATTTTTTAAGCAATAGTTGGTAGCACATGTTAGTGCCCAAACAAACATACCACAGATATCAATAGTCACAAATTTAAGAAATTCTTGGTGGCGTGTGTATTGCTTTGTTTACTTTAAAATTGACCGATGAATGTGTCAAAGTATTAACTTTCTTGGACAAAACTCTAATTGTGCATAACATTCCAGGCTGTAAACAATATTCTGTCAATAATTTTTACATGTTTCAATTAGTAGCGTCCAGACACCTGACTGTATAAATATTCTTATTTGAATGTTCATATAAATTGATTACTTATGAATTCAAGTGCCATATGGACAATGGGTACCTTATACCAATCGATGGGCTAATCTCATAAAATATTTTCGATTATAAAATATATTTTTAACATTTTATAACCTTGTACGAGATTTTTACTATTCAATATGTGATTATGTACCCCTCCAGCCACCCCATGAGTTACAGTCATTATATTTTATTTGTATTTCTTTTCCTTAAAATCAATGCACACCCATGATTCAATGTTTTATTTTTGCATGTCAGAGCTCTCAGTGCTTCAGAACATAAACCCAAAAGGTAAGTGTTGAATTCCTCAATTTTATAATCAACTGTTATGCAGGATGAACATTAACAAAACTAATAAAAACTGATTAAATTAAGTCTCTGCAATAAAATGATGGCAAGGTCAAAATAGATAAATGTAGTTTAACAGGAACATGACAGGTCAAATGAGAATAAAAATATGTGTGCAACGAGTATAAAGTAAGTTGTAAGTTTCCGGTGTTGATTGGATTGGAGAATTTGGTCCAACTGTGTGAATCTGGGTGGGTTACACAAAAAGGGTTTCTGTATTTGACAATGCACAGCTTGTTTGGTAATATAGCTTTTACCGTAGACACAAGTTAACAGGGTAACACTAAAAGAAGGGAAAGAGGAAAAGAGGGAAGGAGGGAAATTTGCTGATTCAAATTACGGAAACTAATTTAAACCATGCCCTAAATACTAATCTTGATCACAGCACTAACCCTAACTCCAACCCCATAATCTTCATTTTAATATGCAGTTTCCCTCCTTCCCGCTTTCCCTCCTTTTAGTTTCCTCCAAAATAACACGACATGTTGATAACCCTCCTTGAGGTGTTTGGTGATAACTGCACCAGATTTGCTTGCATACTCATAAGTATAAACATGTGACACCCATACAAGATCCAACCATCCAATTGATCATGTTAAACTGGCAATCTTAAGTAGGTAGTTTGAATAACTTGACTCACTGTCAATATATCTGTAACAATACAATTTAATTATATATATTTTGCCATCCTTTTCTTGCAGAGATAGACCTGTACATTCAAACATGTTGCTTTTGATCAACTTAACTTTTAATCTAGATTAATCAGGTTATGAGAAGAAGTCAGTGTATATAAACAAGTATTAGATTTGGCATACTTACTTGGTCAATTGGTTAAAATACTTATTGGCTAAAAAATCAAGCAGTGGTTGTTAATGCCCGTTTCAGTGTTTGCACAAGTAAACATTTATGCTTAGAACCGTTGAACGCATGTGAAGTGCATATCAACTATGTAAACCAATGATATATATATCTTCGATAAAATTGAACAGGAGTTTAAGCAGATTCTCCTGTTAAGATGTGGCTTCTGCCGCTTTAGATGCTCTCTATATATACCGCTGTTATAGCAGTTCCTAATTTGATTAATTGTCGGAGGCCTCGAGCTATATACCACGCGCCCTCGTTGCCGCGAGGATGACGTAGTGATAAGCACTGCATTATGCATGCGCGCTGGAGTCGTGGGATCGATGGAAACGGTCGTTTTTATGCTGATGTCACTGCACAACTTGCTGGAAAGTATCGGCAACACAGCCAGCACTCGGGACGAAACAGACACCGCTTAAAATATTGATGAGCAACCTTTTGTTCATGGTCTTGAAGAGATAAGCTTCTCCTTTGCGAGCATTTGGGCGGCTGCTGCGTTGCACCTTTAGTAAATCTGCCTGAATGGTTCATTTCTTAAAACCGAGTTGGTTTTGCACTAAATGTGATAACTTTCAGAGATCTGTTAAGTTAAGGCAGCTTGTGTTGTAAATCTGGGTCAGGCAAGTTTTGCGATTTAATTAAAGAAGATTAAAAATGACTACCATGAGCTTCGGTAAGTGCGGCTTAGCTTTAATTCCAGTTTAGTCCGGTTTTATTGGGCCTTCTTAGAAGTTGATTTACTAAGAAAATGTAGTAAATGTTTCTAATCGTTTTATTCTGCACAGAGCAAGATTTTGCCTCGGAAAAATGCTTAAAAGCGTACTATGACCAACTTCCGACGGAAACAGGTAAAACAGAATCAAATTGGGACAATCTCGCTGCAAACTTAGATTTAGTTAATAACCTCGCTCGCTATTACACCAGCACCGTTTTCGGTGGATGCGTATACTGCCGATGACAACTTACCGACGTACGGCCATAACATCGATGCAGAACCAAGCCAGCAGTTCCCGGACTTCGGGTTCTCGGCGCAAAACACGCAAGAACCAGTCGTCCAGGCACAACCTGATCTGTTGTCGCATTCCGACATCTTACATCCGGAGCCGGCAATTGTGGAGGAAATTAGAGAAACGGACTTTGCTTTGAAGAAAGGTGCCGCACTGTGCTTGATGGTTTTGTCTGTGGAGTCTTTGTGCAGTTATGTGGCATGAAAGTGTCTGCTACGTGTTCAAGCATGCCGTCACTTGAATTGCTTAATATGATGCGATATCAATATGACAATGTGCACATACCCGATTATACTCCACTGCCTTTTACATTCTATCCCCCTACCACTAGTTGTCAGTATTGAGCCGGAGTTTTAACCGCAAAGCATCTGCTCGTCGATGACGTAACGTCGAGACTGAATTTCATCAACATCGTGGCTAAACGCTTTTATTTCTTAAACCTTCGAATAATAATCTAAATATCAAATCTGCTACACGTACGTAAAATCCACATCGCGACAAAAACAAACTCACATGACGTAGTTTTGTATATTTGCTTGAGTGGTTGGCCGTTCCAACTAGGTAGTCGGTTATTGATTCCCAATCAAGCGTATTGATCTGTATTTTAGCTGTCGGAGCAATCAGTAATAAGTGAGAACCGTGCCTGTGTAATTGCTTCGACCATAACCTACCTGCAATAGTCGATAATGTAAAAGTCCGAAGTTTTCGGAGGTGTGATGTGTCGCCGTCTTTCATCAGTTCGTTAGTGACGCTTTTTACAGGATTTACAAAGGTAATAATTGTCGGTCATGTAGAACCAGTGCTGGTGTCACAGCGTCCAACTGCGTATAAAGCCGAAAATCTGGTTTTAGCAAAATAGATGTTAGTAAAGGACAGTTTTTGTTGTTTTCATAACCTAGCGTTTTTAGTTGAGGGGAAAGACTAATATGCCGATTAAACTGGCTATAGGGACGGGATTTCTCGTTTGTCTAAAACAATTTCTCACAACCCATGAAAACGTTTCGACCAAACTGGACCCTGATTATTAATTTGTCAAAAATGCATGTGACTTGAGATAATAAATAATATTCGTGTATAAGTAAGTATATCGCTATGAATTAAGTTCGCCCTTTTAATGCACTTGACCCAACCAACCCTAAACCTTCCGAAAATTTAAACGTCCAGTACACAATTGTGTTATTTCCATAAAATAAATTCTAAAATGTATGTTTGTGTGCAAGGTTGTCTTCCTCGGTAAAAATGCAATATATAAGCCAATGGACTTGACATAAAAGCGTTCGTTATAGACTGTTGCCGTTGCGACAAGGTGTAATTTGAACCAACTTTCTAAACTAACAATTGTTTTTAGTTCCAATAGTGCGTGATAGGTAAATTAGGTTAAACAATACTAATGGAAGGCGAACCAAACCCGTATTGCGCAATCTTCTAGTTGTCGGCTCGTTTCAAATCCTGCTTTTGTTGTGGCCCATATGTCAACTTATTTTGGAGCTATTAATTTTAACTGCGTAGGTGTAAAAACGTCTTTGCTATAATAAGCAAGTTACGGATGTGTTACGTAACTACCGCCCATCCCTGCCATTGTGTTCTTCCTGTATACAAATTTGTCATGCATATTCTGCGTATAGAAGTGGAACGGCAGTGGCAAATCTGCCGTTTCGTGTCACAGATAAAAAGGGAACTTAAAAATACGCTGCTTGATGTTATAACAGCACTTGGGTATGTAGTTTGTTTTAGTGGTCGCGTATAAGAGATAATTGTACAATTACTACTATCGTGCTTTATTAGGTAACTGTGTGCTATGGTATAGCAAATGATTACCTAAATGCGTTAAGATGAACCTACCAGTTTCTATTTAATCACCAAGGAAATCGACACTGAAGCGTATACTTCTTCGCAAATATAGAGGCTTCGGGTAATCCGGTTCGTGTCGCAATCATTTGAATCCTTACTCTTTCTCTAATTGGCTTCTCACGGCGCGCACCGCTCACCCGTGCACAGCGTGGCACACTCACCCGCGCACGCGCCAGAGTGTGGCTCCCTCAACAGCTGGCGACTAATCACGAGCGAGCTGTACACGTGTGTGTAGGTCGGAAGATGAGCCATTAGCTGCTCGTGCATCATTTCAATTACCTATCAACTCGCCGACTTTGTAAACAAAATTAATTAAGATTTCCTTTTTGTGCAATTAATCAGAAAGTGTATTAAGATTTTTAGTGCAGAATAGATCTTTAGTCTGAGGATCCTTTTAACGTAGCGGCGCGAGCGAAAGTAGGTGCAGTGAGAGGTACAATGACACAGTATATATGTAGTTCCATTAATAAATATATGTTTAAATTACTAGAGTTGAGTAGATTTCTATTTTGATTTGTTAATAAAATACAAGATGTCAAAGGGACATTCTAAACAAGAGGAAGTGCAGCAGGAAATTGGAGGTAACTTTGTAGATGGTTGCGCAATAGTTGGTGGGTGGATTGTCTGTTTTATTACGAGTTTGTTGGTTAATTGGGGTTTGGTGTTTGTTGTATGTTTAGCTGGGTATTTTTAGAGTAGTTTTATGGGTTACGTTTTACACACATTCATATAAATAACACTGCACACATTTCCACACAAGAACAAGAGAATGTCATTCTAAATGCACTTTGTTTAAACCGTTTTGTTTGCGTACAAAAATTGTTATATTTAGGAATGTATTCCCAAGTTTTCTTGATCACTGTGTTCATCTTGCATACATGTTAATGTCATTTCCTTGTTCCCATACAACTACTGTTCATATTTCCTGTTCAATCCACCCACGTTTTGTAAAGCTTACAACGCTTAACATGTTGTCTGTATTGCGCTACCGCTTAAGTGCTATTGGCATGCTAAATTGGCTGTCCACAATCAGTGTGCTCGAGTGCTCACGTATGCACTTCACTACACAGCGTGAACATGAGATGGCTTTATTATAGCTCCCTGTGTTTATAACACCGCATGCCAGGAGCATTGTTGTTTTTAGCAGGTGCATTGGCACCGGGTTGTTGTTTCATTCACTGATTTGGCGCGTTTTGTGTGCAACGTTACGGTTTGCCCTGATTAGCCAGGTCCTCCACACACATTGCAATGTTTGCCAACCTCACACTTCACAAATCATGATTTGCATTGTTTTCTGCCCTGTGTGGGCAGCTGTGCATAACCACTGCTTTAGCAGAAGACCAAACTCAAGATGAAATGGAAATGGAATTGGAAAATGAACCCGAAATGAAACCTTTACCCCAAGATTCAATCAATACTGAGGAACCACAAACCGAATCAAAAGAGCCACCGTCAGAGGAGCCCCTAAAACAGGAGGACCCAGTTAAAGATTTTGTTGACGAGGTGGAAAAGTCACCCCCCACCCCCGAAGCATGCTCAAAATCGACCGATCTTTCGTCACTTTTAACGTTATCTGTTGGTGGAGGTAGCTAATTACTAGACGTAATTTTGGGTGTTTTGTAATTGCACAAATTATAAGCATGTTTTGTTATATTTATCATGTTAGATGTTTTTCCATCTTGACCAAGTCTGTATGCTGTAGTTATTTAATATTATTATCAGCTAATATTTTTACATATTTAGCAAATAATTTTGCTTTGTCAGCTCAAGGTGAAGGTGACAGTGCAAAGAAGGAGAAAGACCCAGGTATAGAAAGTCATTTCTCCATGATGTTGCTAGAAAGCATAATCAGCATATAGCCCGCTATACATGCATTTCAACTATTAATATTAACCTAACAGCTCAGGGCTCAGATGCTTGCTAAGCCACAGTTATCCATTTGCATTTTGATACATCAAATATGCACGGCTTTCCCGCCCAGCAAACCGGTATTTAGCTTATAAGGATGCAATTTTATATCTACTTAACCATTTGTATGTGGCATGTTGCATTTATGTAGTTTTAGCATGGTGGTACTGGTAACTTACCTAGTAATGGTTTCAGCGGCTCAGTTATAGCCTAGTCATTCATTTTTATACAGCCTTTTTATATGCATAAAGCAATTTTAATATTTATTTTTTACAAGCATGCTCAACATGGAGAAGTAAAAGTAAGTCTGCAGTCTCTCATTCTCCACCAAATGCAGCTCCAGTACATTAATATTAAAATTTCCTCCAATCTTAGTCAAGGACCTTTTGTACTGGAAAGATGTGAAAGTATCCGGTGTAGTGTTCGGCCTTCTTCTCCTAGTTCTCCTGTCCCTGAATTGCTTCAGTGTGGTGTCAGTTGTCGCTTACTTCACGCTGTCCATGCTCGCGGTCACCATCACGTTCAGACTCTACAAACTTGTTTTGCAAACTCTGAACGGGACACAGCAACCAAACCCCTTCCAGTAAGTAGATACATTTCTTGTTTTTTTAATTTAAAAAAAATCTTTTTAAACAAATTTTTTTAGAGTTAATTCTGTTATCCAGAGAGATCTATCAAATATTAAAAATCGATACAAAAAGTTAAGATCTAAATACACAATATAATAAAAACATAATTTTACAATTCAAATTTATTGTATACGTTTTTGAGAGTATTTTGTATAAAAAGTGTTTGGTGAAAGTGTCTATAAACAAATAATAAGCTTTGAGATTTTACATTTCTCTTCTTTCAATACATAAATTATTTCCTGTAGGTCATTGCTGGACATGGAAATAGCATTGTCGTCGGAGCAGGTTCACAAATACACTGATGCAGCTCTGGATCACGTCAACTGCACTCTCGTCTCCACACGCGATCTTCTACTTGTCAAGAACACTGTTGCGTCACTGAAAGTAATTATTTGTTTAGTTATTTTATGGTTGGTGGAAAAGCAGAGATTTATTTGCAGATGTCGTAAGATGTCTGGCACACACATTATATTTTGTACAGCTTTTGTTAATGGTGCTATCTAAACT
Source organism: Ciona savignyi (assembly GCA_000149265.1). Taxonomy (NCBI): domain Eukaryota; kingdom Metazoa; phylum Chordata; class Ascidiacea; order Phlebobranchia; family Cionidae; genus Ciona; species Ciona savignyi. The sequence continues at coordinate 74,440 of CH002990.1, read as the reverse complement.
ATCAAATTATTTTCATTTTGAAAAATAATAAAATGCCATTGTAGAACAATTTTAACAATAATTGTGTCCAAGAGCCAGTGGTTTACATCAAACCTAAAATTGTAGAAAATCACACCTATTTACTTACCTTGTCATAACATACACCTTTACCTTTGTACCTTATTTAATAAATAGTTTGGATGAAAAGCCATTTTCAGAATATATTATGTGCACCTACTCTGGTTGGTTACCGCAGGTAGTAGTATATTTAATTAAAAGTTCTAGTTTTAGGGTTCAAATGTAAACCTTTCTTGCTAATGGCATGACAAGCTATCACAGAGGCATGACATGCAAATGCAAAAATGCCAACAATTTCCGATCTAATTAATCCATTCAATCACAGTTTGGTGTCTTCATGTGGCTGCTCACCTACATCGGATGCTGCTTTAATGGTCTTACTATTCTTATTCTTGGTAAGTTTTCTCTGCTGCTGGAAATTATTTTATTTTCATTTTTTTAAAACATACGTTTATAATACAATTCTTTTATATTTAAAAAACGAATTTAAAATTTGGTTAATGATATGAAAATTTGTTTTATTCTAAAACATTACGATTGGAGATATATAAATAAGTGTTTAATTATTTTTTTCCTCTGTACATTTCGCTTCACTGTACTTTTTATTCATATCTATTTATTCATGGCTCCCTGTTATTACCAAACTTATGTAATATATTACAACAGATGTGTGGATTTTTACTTTCATTGGGATTCAATGTTTAAAACTACAAAAGTTGTTTAAACTTGCGTCGATTTGATGCTACAACCACAACTTATTTTTTGTTATCCAATTATTGATGCTAACCATACAACAACCTCATTCATCCACCCAGGTGTAGTAGCTGCCTTCTCCATACCACCTGTCTACCAGAAATACCAGGTTCCAATTGACAACCACTACAACATGGCCGCCCAGAAGGTCGCACAAGCCACCAACACCATCCGATCGAAAATCCCCGGCGCGAAACCCAAGACCCAATAAGCTTGTTGTCCGATCGTTACTTTATATTGGAGGTGGTTTCTTTTGCAGCCTGGTGGTCCCATTATCTCGCGTCTTTAGCTGTGAATGGTTGTTGTGTGTCTGTAGCTCAAGTGTCGCCTTTTTTTCGCTGTAGATAAATTTCAACTCCACTTCTGAAATGGAGTTCACTCCCTTAGTTTTCCCAAGGTACTTTTCTCCCATTACATATATAAGCATGTTAAACGTATATACGCATATAAGTGTAAATCATTTTCCCCGTCATGCCACTTATGTACAAAGCGCTTCATATATACACGAAAAGTCCAAAACTTTCTTCCTTTCAAACTTTTCGTGCAAATTTTTTTCCTAAATGCTGAAAACAAAACCAATTTATTTTCTTAAGTGCTGAAAACAAAATTGCTAACCACGGCTTGCTTCCATGGCATTCGTGGCTGCACATTAAACTATTGGACACCTATGTTTCAACAAATATCAGAATTCGACCTATTTCGTCGCTTCAATAAAACTGACACTTAAATTTATTTTCAAGTAGCAGCTTTAAGGTTTGGGTATTGCGGTTTTATACCCGTAAATGATAAAACGCGGTCGAGTTATCGCACAAACAATTGTCCGGATCCTGGCCGCTGCGTAACAGAGCGTTCTCGCGTACAGGTTCCCGTCCGATAACCAGTTTTCTTGCATTGTTTTTGATTAATACAGGTTAGGCCAGGCAATGCTTGCTATGTACTTTGCCAAAGAAACTTTGGGGCTAGCGAGCAACCAGTTTCGAACTCGCAACACTTCGGTTAAGACGACATCTCACCCAACAAACCATTAGGTCGATCTCTTCGTCGTAGGAAATTTAGTTTCATTCACGAGTATCGTCCGTCTGAAGCTTTAATTGGAGTACAACCTACTGTGTGTTTCATTTATTAATACACATGTTTCGACAACGCCCGTTAAGTATCTTAAGCCAGTGGTCCATCTTATCTTAAGCCAACTTTACAAAAACGTGGCAGCGTGTGGCCAATTTCAACAAAAGAACAAACATTAACAATTGTGCCATCGCCGCACTTCCCCCGACTATTTCACTGCGAGCATTGCTACATTAGAATGCAGCCCCGCACATAATGTGAACAAATAATTTCCTGGCGAGACGCCATCATCCTATAAACATGTGTGTGACGTAACAATAAATTCCTGCAGTCCTAAATTTAACGTGAACACTCTTGTAAGCTTGATTTACCACGAGTCTTGCGGCTCTCAAACGATGTAATACTTTACTTGTTTGAAATAAAATTACCAAAAATACAATTTATATTAATAGATTCTAAACTGTAAAAGCTCGCGGCCCTCAAAAACTTATCCGAGGGCCGCATACGGCCGGCCTGGAGGTTTTTTTTTTTTTTTTTTTTTTTTTTTTTTTTTTTAATTTTAGCTTTATTGAACTTGCTTATTCGATAAAATTTATCATTATTAAAACGCATGTTATTTTGGTTATACAGAATAAATTTCATTAGATCGAAATGTTAATGTTAGGCGGAGACTGACAGCAAAACAACAGTGTTTCCTGTTAATTAGCCACCTTTTGATCTGGCAACACTAGGAAAACTACATCAGTAATGGAATAAACACTGACGCAGAGGCAAAAAAGTGTGCCGCCCTGTAGTTGGACCACGCTGTCTTAAATAATAACATAACAGGACAACTAGCGGCTAGGTTCGATTCCATTTAATTCCCAGTGGCGTCCCAATGCGCTGCAAGGTCAGCGGTAGAACAATATTTGGAACAAGTACGGTCGTGTGGCCGAATGGTTAACGCGGCCGATAGGGGAAAAGTGGGTAAAATGGGCCACGTGGGTAAAATGGGCCCCATCCAATTTTCAATATATTTTGAAGAATGAAATTTGCTGCGAGAACCAGTGTCAGTATATCAAACTATGGAATCCCCAAACCGAAGTTTGAGCGTGAAATCACCAAACTCAATGTTTTCTGTAGTTATTTCGGTTTAAGAAGGTCTGAATCTAAATTTGCAATTTTTGTTTTCTGCTAATATATAATAGAAAAGATCAAATGCTAAAATAACTTTTCCTGTAGTTAAATAGAACTATATAGCCTACACCTACTTTTACTGGTAGTAATAAAACTTCTTTTTTAAAGAATTTTTTATAGAGATTTTAAGTCGTATGTTGGCACCTGTCTAATATGGGCCCCCTATGTTCATTTGGTAACTAACGGGGCTAGACTTAGCATTAACAGCACTAAAGGTCTAGACTTAGCACTAACAGTCATATTATGTGTTTCACAATAAACTAAACGGGTTTTCTAAATGCTATTAATAACATGAATTGATAGTTATGCTTCCACTAAAGTAGCAAGGTGTTATTGCATCAGTATACTAGTAACTGGGTATTAAATAAAAAGTAATTGCTGTAATCCAAAGTGTTAAATTAAAAAAAAACAAACTACATCATAAAAAGAAAAGTAATAACATTGTTTTAATGGGAAGCGAATATTGATATTGTTATCTAGCGAAATGTTAATATCGAAAACGGGCCGGGGCCCATTTTAGACTGCACCCTTGTCTAAAATGGGCCACTAACGAAATATTTTTCTTTGTTGATAAAATATATTTAACAAAAATTATTAGAAAGTTAACATGTTATGTGTGAAGACTTTGGTATTAGGTGACACCACATGAAAAACTTAAGTCCAGCGGGCTTTATATCAGTAAAAAATCCGATTTGCAACTAAAGGGCCCATTTTACCCACTCTTCCCCTACATATACCGACTACTACACAAAAACGGTCCAAGTGAAGAGCCCATCATGGGTTCAAAACTTAGCTCGGTAAAAAAAAATTTTTTTGGAACAAACTATACCCAATATACCCAATACCCCGCCCTGTGAACGTGTTAACCGTTCGATGTGGCAATTTCTGATGGGTTTTCCGGAACTCTTTCGTAAACAAATATTTGGAACAATTCTTTCGAACTGAGGAACCTGGAACAATATACGAACTACGATCCATATATAATGGACGCAATTAAAGAACGCGGCATGTGGCAGAGTTAGTGCTATATTATACTATACGATACATCGTGAGTGTAAACAGAGTTTGTTGCCGTATTTTAAAAAAATACCTTTTTATATCGAGTCCCTTATGGCGCAACTGACTTGTGGATTTCAATTCTGACTGGGAGTTCCATAAAGTAACCGGGAAATGAATCGCAAATCCACTGCTCAACCAATGCCCTCATTGATATATATAATATTTACAGGTGCTTTAAAGGAGACTGTTTAATTTTAATAAATATAGCGATGCAAAAACTAATATATAACACTTGTTTTCTTTTTTTTACCGAGCAAAGTTTCGAAACCATGATGGGCTCGTCACCAGGACCGATTTTAGTATAAGAGGTATATGTATCGTTCGCGTTAACCATTCGGCCACACGACCGTACCTATATACCACTTATAGCTGCAAAGAAATCTAGGCAACATGCTCTACCACCATTTGACTCGACAAAACAAACATTTAATATGTATATTAAAACGTCTTTTACTTTCCATATCCGTGAGCAGCTATACTAGCCCATCGGTCTTTTTACATAGATCCACTGAAAAATATTTAGAAATTAACAAACCCTGAACGAAAGTACTTTTCCGAACATATCCTAACATAGCTTTGCAATCAAATAAGCTATAGTTTAGGTTTAACGTCTTACAGTGTCATGCTTTTAACTGTTATCGGTTTGCCTTTTTTTTCTACTTACCGCAAACAAAAAAAACAAGAAAAATAATCCATCCGAATCTGATCAGACAAAAATGATATGTATAATCAATTATGCAATAAAAAAAGAACAGCTTTATTACAGTTATCATATATTTTCTTTAAACAGTAACTGTGCATTGTGCATGAATTAAGTCACGCCTGTGCGATTTTAGCGTAAAACCTGATATAGAATCAGAGAAAGAACGAAGTTACAATCACCATAAAAATCAATTATTAATCGTCCGACAGACAAGTGGGGGTCGTGCCGTTTTATCGCGACACTGATGAATTATTCTTGTGAGATTCCGCATTCTACTTCGGCCAGTTTCAAAGAATAACCACAACTGATTTTACAGTGAACCGTAACAATTTTTATGGAAATTCCGAACAAGCCTGAATTTAGTCATCGTGAACAAATGAATGCTGTAACAGATTTTTTTCTTTTTTTCCGGATGGGCTCGTCAATAGATTACGTTGTAAATGACATGTTGTATAAGAATCAGCGGCGATAACCAATCTACCTCACGGCCGTTGGTCGTAACAGCAGGCAGACCGAAGTATCAGAACGAGGAGTGAAATTGCAATATTGTGTACAAACTGTGACCAAAGCTAGCCACAAGGGAGAAGACACCAGTGTCTTTGATTACATTTCAGATTGTACTGATCGTTAACTTGTCTGCTGTTCAAGTCCAAAGCAAGGATTATATTGCGTACGCCGTTGACCAGTTTCAAACATACTTTGTCAGTATGCATTAGCATATTGGAGTAAGGATTATTGTATATAGTTTCTAAGTCAAAGTAAAACTTTATTTTAAAAGCAAAACATCAGGACAGGGTAAGGCTTGATGCAAATCAGTATTGTTATTGCAATTGCACACTGTCAAATCACGCTGGGTGTTTTAACTTAAATTACAAAGATAACAAAGTATGTTATTGTTTAATAATTAAAAGTTAATTGCTGTAATCCATGGATTTATTTTCCCGGGTCAGCGAATCGTCAAAGCTTTTCAGTAGGATCATCCCAGTGATAAGTTTATTAATAATTTATATTCCAAGTAACAAAAAAAGATCACACACCTTTTCTTTTGTCTGCCACATTTATCTAGATTACCGGTCATAACGTTTGTAAACATTAAAGACGAAAACCACTCATCCGCAAATAGAGTATAGTATGACTGGCTTATGTTGCCATGCTCTTCTAAAGTCAAGCCGCTTATGCTGAATTAATCCTAAACAGTATTCTCTGTTTGGCTATGTTGTGGTGCAAGAAAATATGTAGGAAATTTAAAAAGTCCATTCGTTCTGCAGAACGTGGGCACTGCTCTTTTCTCGTGGTACTTTGGCCTATGTACACCTGGTGAATTATTCAAGCACTATGAAGTAGATTTGGCAATCTTACTTGTTCGCCATGCCATGGGTTAACGTATGTTCAGAAACGTACGTTGTTGGCATAATTTTGCTAATCCGGGAAATTAGTTTAGCTTGATAGTTTGTTAAACTTCGGTCTTAGTTTGTTACATTTCGAAAAAAAGTAATCGGATTCAAATTATAATCAAGGAAAGGCGAAAATACCAATGGACAGTTTTTGGTTATACAAAAACATTGGTGGAAAAAGAAATGGTTAAAGCTGGCGCGGTCGTTAAACTGGTGTTAATTAAAGTAAAATGTGGAAAATAGCTTAACCTTAGTTATTAACTTAAATAAACATGGACACGCAGAAAATGTACAATAAAAACTTCAGTACCCTAGCAAAAGATATTAAAAAAAAGAGAAAACGCAGTTAGATATATCTCTATATATATATGTTGCCGTAATGCTAATTTAAAACACCGGTGCTTTGTTTAATGCACTTGGCAGGCTGGGCCTAGGTGTACGGATATGATTGAATTTAAACCAGATAAACCAGGTAGGATATTAAGTTCCCCCAGGGGGTAATGCATAGTCGAACCGTCCAAATTATATTGAAACAGGAAATGTCGTCCAGTAATATCAGCAAACGCAATATTCGTCATCGCAGGAAGCGAGTTGAAATGAGCTCCCGTGGTTTCAATTAGTTCACCGAGCATCGCATTTAGATTGATAACGAAGCCAGTGAATGGAATGAGCGTAAAACTTGTTCAAAGCTCAGCTGTAATCGATGAAACTAGGTCGATACGTATGTTGGAATCAAATGTGGCATTGCCTTAAATTTGGCGCAAATAAACAACGGTTAAACTTCACGTCTGGCGGCTATAGCATCCCGTTTAATTATTCATATTTTATTTAACCGTTCGATGGGTGATTTTCTGACTGAAAAGCACGTTACATTTCGAAGTAAGTGCGCTCCTATCAATTTGCCACGTTGTGTGGAATGTTGTACATTATGTATTTTCATATTGATTTTATAATTACAATTGGAAGCGTGTCAATTGTCCCAAAACGTTTCTATTTACAGGATTAGTGTTGCCATTTTATTAGAATTTTTACTATTTACCTTTTTTGTTTATTTAGTTTTTTCAGAAACTTTTTTGCATTTTGTTGTGTTAATGACCTGTATTATAATTTTGTTGCAGTTAATATAGCATAGAACAACAACTTTAAGTTGTTCCCATGTGTTGAAATCAGTGGCCTATTGTATTCTGCTTTTATATTATGAAGGTTCGTTTTATATTACTACTTTTGCATATGAGCTGGGGTGTTCTTGGGGAACTCTTGCAATGTCTGAGTGATACCTGTTACAAAAGAACGTCCGGTAAGTCTCTTAAAGGAATAAAAGCGAGTACGAGTGGTGATTTACACAAATTTACTTGGCGACCTTGTCATTTTATTTGATTAAATTTTGTTTAATTATCAATAATTATACTTCAACGGCCGCGTCTAGTGGATAGATAAAAATATTTTCCCAAATATTTTTGGTTGTTTTATCGACTGTCGCTTTACCGTGTTACTCCTAACAATATAACATTAATGATAATGTTTATGCTTTCCCTATATGCAAATACTAAATAAAGAGTTAAAACGAAGAAAGTCCAAGCAATTTGGAATTAAACCCGAAATGCAAGTTTTTTTTCTAGCTTGGCTTTATTTTGATCGAGGCCAAAACGTTTCTGAATTAATATGCGCCAGTAAGATTACTTAGTCTAAAAAGTGCTATAAATGTATCAGAGAGTAATACACGGCTGTAGAATATTATTAGAGCAAATTAAATTGAGATATGCATTTAATGTTGTACGAGTGCCAATTCCACAACTTAGTATGTAGGATAGGTGAGGATGTTCATGTTTATCCCCGTGAATCGAAAAAATCAAGGAGCGTTAACACACGGCAATCGTCATATCAACCAGCACCCTCCGTCGGATTAACGGAGCAATTGTAGTGTATCTTGTATGGTTCAGACATTCCTTAAATTTAGTAGAACCCATCTTTCTACTAGGTTCACGCAATGTCCGTTAAGTGCCTTAACCAATAATACAACCGACAAAATATCTTTGATTAAGGCTGAATGAAATTGCTGACGACGATACTTTTTTAATTCGACTTATCAAAGCTATTGCGGTCTTGGTTTGTGCTATAACAATCCTCATGAAATTGAACAAATAATAAATTCTAAATATTTTTTTAAAAGATGAACATATTAAAAATGTCATACTAGGAATGATGTATTTTTACTGGAATGTGAAATATGTTGCATCCATAGTGAGACTTCTGTAAAAATGGAAGAAAATCAACGGTGAAACAGAAATTAAATATCGTTTTGTCTATAGGAAAGTTGGATCCTTTGCCGGTAGCATGTGAGCCAAGGAATAGCATGTGGAATGTGGCAGAGACTGGTAGAGTGACGGTGGAGCCAGCCAACGCTACATGTGGCTCGCCAAAATCTTGGTTCTGCAGCTTGGTAAGTGATCATTGTTGGCTTTTTGATGGTGGCTGAATAAAATCCACGTCTTAGGTTACTAGTGAGCTTGGACGTAATTTTGGAGCAAAGTATGGCGCAATCAGAGCGAATACATACTCTGACTGTATGAGCTGTTGTGACTTATGAACAAAAATCTTTACAAAAACGGACTATACGGCGAGCACAGGAATACTGGTTTTACAGATCATTTATTTAAATACTTTAAAAATCTTGAGTTGTTGCGAAGTATGTAACTTCATAGGAAATTTATTGTGTGACTTAAAGTTTCGGCAAGCATAAAACCAATTAGTCCACCCAGTTGTGTTGAGTGTAATAAATAAAAGAGTATTAAGACTTTTATCTTCGCGATAAATAATTTATTTACAACAACTTATTAACGCACCAATTCCTTATATATCACCAACAGAAAAACCCTTTGTCCTGTCTCCCTTGCGACCGTTCTCGTGGCGATCAAAGTCATAACCCTGACCACATGACCGACTCCATTAAATGGACATGGTGGCAAAGCAGCCCTAGGCCGGGGCCAGCAGACAGAATCTTTCAAGTCAATATAACGATCTCGCTTCCTAAGATGTTTCTTATAACAGGTAATGTGTAGGCCTATGTAAGGAATATGATTAAATTGTAGCACATCGTCGAATACATTATATGGTGCGTGTTACTTCGGACATTGCCGGTGAATTAAAACGTCATAATACTGTGAAATTACTGAAGAGAAAGAGGGATAACCAATCACTATTCCAAATCCAAATCAATTAGCCCTGGGATTTTATCTACCCGGAAAACTGTAAATGGGTTGCTACAAGTACAAACGCCGATATATATTTTTTTAAATACACAACTGAATATTTTACAATTTTCATTAACATTGTAAAATTACTTTCGATTGGTTACGCAAGACTTCAATCTATTTATATGGAAATCTCACAATCTTCTTTGACCTTTCGATTTGGGCCACACACCACAACACATTTTCTTTATTTCCAATCAACTTCTTGTAAAAGTGTTCATCTGACCAGTAAGCCTGGCCTAAGAGGCTTGGACTTATGCGCTTACATTATATGTATTTGCCATATGTTACAAAATCACATGTTTTTTGCCATTTGAAAGTAGTAATATAAATTCCCTGTTTTGTCATAATGCTTTCACACAAATTGCTTTGTTACACAACTATTTTTGACAGTATTACAGTTTGAAATGACTGTTTGTGGATTTCGCTGATCATTTGACTTGTGCCATGTGTGTTAATTTTACTATTTTTTAGTTAATTATACTCTTTATTGTCTTTTTATTAGATGTGAGACTGAGGTTAATAAGGTCAACTACCCGACTGCGTAAAATACAAGTTCGTAAATATAAGCAAAGTTAATACAAGTTTAAGTTGCAAGAGCGTTTTGGAACTGGTGAAATCGCGGGTTTTGTAATTTGAAGTTCCGCTGTGCTATGTCTGGTATAGCAGGCGTGCCATAACAAACAAAGCATCATCTTTTCTAAGCTTCAGAGTAAAATTGAGTCATTTTTCTATTTTTAAATAACGGAAAAATCCATCACAATTTATGCTACGTTGTCTCATTTATTTCGCATGTCTGGCTAATTTCAATTAACGATTATATCCATTCCACTCAGATGATATAGTGATCGATTTTTATGATGGGCGACCGCAAGTCATGATGGTGGAGAAGTCGTTAGATAACGGCGTCACGTGGTCCAAGCTCCAATATTTTGCTGACAACTGTCTTGTGCGATTCGGAATACCCGCGAAGTAAATGCGTTTTGCTTTGTTATTTTCCTTTTTAATCGGATTGTTCATTCAAATGGATAGAAGGCCGGAAATGCTTCGGGCAAAGTTAATATTTATATGTTTATATGATATTTTTAACAGACATTTTACTTAAAACCATGTGGAGATAGTATTTAGTATATAATTAAATGATATTGTGTATACAATTAGATTTCAGATTATTTTCTTTATAAATAGTTACTTTTACGTGCAATAACAAAAACAGACTTAAAATAACATCGTTAACGTATGCGCATTCTTTTTTTATACACATTTAAAGTCCGACATCAATATAATGTAATCATAAATATGTTCCCTTTTACAATGGTGTCTGATCATTTTTTTATGTGGTCCTTTGGCGATCAATGCTTTGTTGCTATTTTCGCTTGTATAAATTTAAAAATAATAATCTGTGTTTTTTAATGTTATTCAAGCAACAAAAGCCAAACAAATTAAACATCAAGATAAAAAGAATGATAATCTTTTGGATAGCACTGAAGATCAGGTAAAACCTGTATAAATGTAAATTTTAAAACAAAATAAAATCTCCCTCCCCCTTATTAGTTTTTAGACTGTCATCCCAATTTTCACTTTCCAAGATAAAAATGTCCATAAAAAAACTTAAATAGAAAATTGGCCATTTTGTAGAAACACCAAAGTCACGTTCTCTACTATTGATGAGGCTTTGGCGCCGTTTTGCACCGAGGATTACAGTATAAACCACAGCTGGGACAACACAGGCACGACTCCAGTCTCTATTGCCAGCAGGCTAGAGGATCTTCAAATTTTGGGACTGAACCGGGTAAACATTGTGGCAATTTTCTCTTATACTTTAATGATTATTGGCGTCATTTCATATCATACTTTGTTGGTTTTAGAAGCCAGTCTTAATGTATTATTCATGGCCAAAATAATTTGTTCCTATAAGGATGACGTATGCAGCGCTCTTGAGAACAATACATTCGGCTTAAGGACATTCCTCGAGATCACGAACCTGCGGATCCGCCTCATTCGTCCACCAGTGATGCAATGGAACAAATCAAATGGAAAACCAAGCGCGTGGAAGACTGCGCAGCACTATGGGATCAAAAAAGTACAAATAAATGCGAGGTGGACTATACATTCTTTAGTAGGGTCTAGGTTGAATAATGTATTCAATGTTATGTGTATTTTGGGTGAGAAAGCGGTCAAAAATCGCATGACCACACTATATTCGCAGGGGTGACTCTAAATACCCAGTGTGGGCAGTGTGGGCACACTTGAAACCCTTACCCTAACTCTAACTCTGACCCTAACCCTAATTCTAACCCTAACTCTGGCACACTCCCTTATACAATCCCACACTGCCTACACGCAAAATATATTTTAGCAACGAATTTATTTATTGCAATGAGTTCCATATAAAAATGAATTTGACGTTAATTAGCGGTTTAAATGACGCTATTTCCAGATGCCAATGCAACGGTCACGCCAGTCATTGTGAATACGGAACGAAATCAGCAAAATGTGCTTGTCAACACGATACATCTGGAAAGCAATGCGAAAAATGTCGTCCGCTTTTCTGGATGACTCCTTGGAGACCGGGTAGTTTTTTACCGAAGAGAAAAAACGGCTCTGCCAATCCCTGTAAGTGAAGATTTCCCTATTGTAGAGATGAAGCGCTATAGATGGGGTGTTCCGATATCATAAATTCTTGAGATGACACGGTATATGTTGGTCACGTCTTATCTGACGGTTGTGTTGTACTCTGGCGATCTTCCGGCCTATTCCCATTAAAAATCTTATCGTCCCTTCTTTAACACAGGTTTATCATCGTACTCCAAGTGGTACCGTGATAAGTGGATACGCGAAGAGATGTTCAGCCCAACCGAGATAAAAAGCGTCAAGGCTTTTGAGTTGCCGGAGCCTTGTCAATGCAATAAGCATAGCGAGAGGTGCGAAATGGTGAAGAAGTTTGGGATGTTATGCGTCGATTGCAGGCACAACACGGAGGGGGAGAACTGTCACAGATGTCGGAACCGGTATTATAGAAACCACAACGTGCCGACCAACGACACACGAACATGTATAGGTTAGCAACCCTATGTCTACTTTATATCCATATCTATAAATTTTGCATATATCAGCTAATGGCAGTATGGTAGTGTTGAATCAAAATAGATACTGCTGAGCTACAATGGCAGACCAAACTCAAGTCACTTAAATTTAGTCAAGTTTTGTCAATGTTTAATTGCATTCTAATTTCTTAAATCGTTAAATATAAAGTATAATATTTGAAAAACGATAGTAAACTTTAACCGTTTTAGAGAAATAACTATGAAAAATACATTTACTGGAGAGAAATATTAAAGTTAAATGCCGGAACGAACCAATCTTTTTGTGTTAAACTCATATCTTAAACAATTCTTTGGATATTGTCTGTCAAATCTTGGCAAAGTGAGCCTTGATTCAATACAATAATTTTTTATAAAGGTAAATTTATACCATGAAAAAAATTATAACATAAAGAAAACTTTGTTTCAAAATTATATTGTTACATAATAATTTAAAAAAAAATGAAAATGGGTCGCAGTTATATGAATGTTGAAATATAAAGTTGGTTAAAAACTGTAAAGATTATAGCCAAACGCTAGTTATCCATAATTTATATTTGAAATTGGTTTGGAAAAGTCACATTTTGACTAGATATTCGCTTAAAACGAAATTTGAAATTCGGGACCACCTAATAATAAAAACACCTCTAATTATTTTGGTCAATTCGTTTTATCCATTGCTGGGCATGTGTGCCTGATACCCGCTGAACCACATGCATGATGTGTAAGATATGCATCATGCACATAGATGTCGTTTATACGACAAGATTCTTGCGATAACATCGGTACAGCCCGTCCCCCAGCCTTTGTTTACGACAGCTATAAACGCAGCGCAAACGGGGCACTTTAAAATTGTTAACACTTACACCCTTCGTGTAGTAGACTTTGCTGGAGATAATTAATAATTTATTTTATTCTGACTCCTTTCCTGCCTCGATATCACTTTGCGTAGTTAACATGAAACCTGATACTCGATTTATCTTTTCTTAGCAAATTAAGAACTGCGGATTAACCACTTTAAATTTACATCACTATTTAAGTGATCTAACCCTTCCTCCATAAGTTAAAAGCATTTTAGACACACGCTCCAAGTTATCGGCTAGTGTTGTGTTCTTTATACTGATCGTCGGCAGAAGAAAAACAAACCAAAATTGGCTTATCTCGCGAGCGTGTATATGGAACAAGCCTATATATAACCAATTGTTTCCTAACAGCACAGTTAGTTATAACACCCTGATACGCATAATCACCATTGTGACTCACACATTTAATATGCTGAGTAAGACGTCTGTCAATATCCACATCCGGCTACATTCGAATAAATAATTATGCAAGTAGTATCTATATGACGGCTGTCTCCCCGCCCGTGGATAATCATGAAGGAGAATCATTTGACAAAATTGTCGGTTTAAATGCTGCTGTATAGTTGGCTAAACGGGTGGAAACTGCTGGGAATGCTAACAAACTATGTTGGGTAAAACTTTTATGGAACTTTGGAGTTTTGAGGATGTTCCTTTAATAAATTAATCCAAAGAAAAACAAAATGGCTGACTCGTAAAATGAAAAAAATATTAAAACAGAAATAAGTTGCCAAACCCTGTTTGTAACCAATCAATCAATCAAACATATTTTATTTGTTAAACGCACAAAAACAAAATAATAACAATACGAAAATAAATTAAACTGAAGTTTAACAAGGAGACACCGAGAAACCATGCGGTTATCGAAGCAGGTGCCACCTTATAATAAATGTAAATTAAAATATAAAGATAAATAAATAAGAAATAAACAGAATAGCAGTGTGAAAAGTTTGTGCAAAAACGATACAATAACAAAAAACTTCAAAACCCTGAAAAAAGAAAACAAACAAAATGCATAATGAATATATAGCAGTGATTTACAAAGTGTTAAAGAGATTGAGGTATGGAAAATCTAAATTAATGAATTTACAATATTGCTAACTTTACAAATATACCCTTGATTGCCGGGGAAATAAAATTCGTCGCCTTTCAGATAAAGGGTTATATTTATGAGCGTGAAATAATTTGACGATTACCCGTGTGCGAACGATGCCTTATTGCGTTGTTGCAAGTATTTAATTATTGCGCTGGTGATAATTTCAATTTAATTTTTCCATTCATTAGTTTTAAAGTAATATAATTTACCATATAGTATTTTTCTGCAAGCAAAAGTTAATAGGCTCTCTGCCATTCCACACTTATTTAGTAGTGCATTATGCTTTCTTTGGATGTTTTGTTATAGAAATTTACTGATATATACTGAAATATTTTATTTAAAAATTGAATCTATTGCCTAAGTTAATAAAACATTTTTTATTAAAGGTATTTTTAAATTGTCAAATACAGTGCCAAGATATAGGCGAAAAGATAACAGTGCTTTCCACAATGCGGAGAGTACCAAAACACACGCGGTTTGAATGCCTAGCCGTTTTATACACGCAATAATAGTATATTTTATTGTCAGTTTATTTTATACATCTACCAACATTTGAAAAAGTTGTCTGTCACGGTAGTGGGTAGGATGGCAAAGGATATGGGCCACGAAAATTGAAGTGTATTGTGCATGAAGTTTTACTAATTTTAGAAGAACCCAACATTCCACTAGGTCCAGACAACGTCTGATAAGTGCCTTACTCAGTCAGACAATCGACCGTCTAGCGACTGGTTTCGGTGACTGTTACTTATTAAAGTATTCGGTCGGTGTGACCGGCTGTTTCATACTCGTCATAATAGTGTGTTATAATTATTGTTCTCTTGGATTTCGAAGAGACACATATTGATTTTACTTTATTTTTCTTTTTGGGGGAGTAATGTTCGTGGCAGGTATGTCCGGACGTCCGCCATTCGGCAAAATATTATTTAATCAGGTAGAAACCTTTAACATTCCTAACTGAGATGGTGTTTTTTTGCATCAACCCTTTATTTTACAGAACCCCCTTAAGAATTCCCGTCAGACCAAAATGTGTAAAACGTAATTATTGGCACTTTTGGACTTGGTTAGCCGATGTAGTTGAACTGGAAAGCACTAATTCGGAAACACAGTTAAACACAAAATAACCTAGCTATACCTGAAAACCCGTTAAAATATAAAATACCTATAGTATATGTAACAAACACTATTACCGCATGTATGCAGCAGCTTAAAACTAACTCAAATTGAAAGAGAATTAAAGATTGGGGCTACGTATACTCATGTTCAACCAATTTCCACCGGGTCTTTATTTTAGTGAGAAGTTTTACTTTTTTAGTTTTCCCCGAGACTTTGATAACTACGAAGTATAGTAAGCGCTACAAGCAATCCTATAATAATTAGCGGTACCGATTGAACCGAACTCAAACCAGAGTTCGGCCTGCTTTAACGCCTTAATTTTGTGCAAGTTTTTTTTTTAATTTTAAAATTGAGTGGATAACATAAATTGAATACCAGTAAAATTTTCAGCGCAAATTATTACGGGGAAATTCCCAGCAGACAATAACATGCAAAAAAGCAGCCGGATTATGGCATTTTCGGCACCGATATTCTTTAATAGCCTATATATATATATCTAGAGATATATATATCTCGTAACTGAAGAGAATCAGTTATTAAAAGTTTTAAAGGAAGTTTTACATAAAATAACTTAAAAAATGAAATTAATACAATCCCATTTACACTTCCGACTTATTCCCACAATCGCAACCCAACTCTTTTTAAAAGTAACGCGACCATTTTTAGCATAACCAGCTAGCTAGGATATTTTTTTGTTAAACGCAATCTCAGATTATTAGAAAAAATGTTTGTTAGAAAAAATGTCGGGAAAGGTTTAAACATATAAAGGTATTAATCATTCTATGGAAACGATCTTTTACAATTGTTATCTTATATGTTATGGATGTGCACTAGCGAATTTCGGTGAATCTTAAAAGGGAAAATATATATTTGTGTACATTTATTAAAATTTGATATTTGTATGGAAAAAGAGTAAATTTGTTACACAGACTTAACACAGTTAAAGTTCATATTTCCTCACATACCAATATTAAAAACTACCAATGCAATTTCATCACCAGTTTTTTAGTTATGTGTGTGCATGATTCAGCAGGTTAGATCATTCGAAGACACCGGTTCCTTACCCAAAATCTCACGTGATCATAACTAACCGTTAGCTATGTTAACCTACTGCAATATACTGCTTCCACAGACCGTGGTTACCAAGTTTGGATATATAACTATAGGAATCCCGTTTATTTCTGCGTGTAGAAACAAACGCTATATACTTTATTTATTTATAAAATATTTTATCTCTGATTTTAAAAATCTAATCAGGTACCCGAACATTTCTGCTTCCAAAAACATATTACGAATGATTTAAACAGTTTTTACAAATAGTGGTGGTTGACACGTCTTTGACAATCTCTTTTTACTTTTGAATTTAATAATACAATGGACTTTCAGTGTAAAGTTAGTTAACCAATCAAGAATGGACTAGACAATATTCCCTAACCCTTTAAAATATCCACAGCTTGCAACTGTAATGCTCTTGGTTCTTATGGAAAATGGTGCCAACCTCGGGGACAGTGCAACTGCAAGCCTCGATTTTGGGGAAGGACGTGCAATAAGTGCAAGCTTGGTTATTATAGAGTTAATGGGTCATGTAAAAGTAAGCCAAGTTTCCATGATGTACTTTTAATTTATGGATGAATGATATGTTGTCTGTGCATTATGTTGAATAGGGAAAGGTTTATATTGTGTTACATCTGTCGAATATTGTCCAATCTAATATAGATTCATCTGGGTAATAAATCATGAACAACTTAATTGGCTGATTTCCCATATTATCTATAGTACCTCACAGCCACATACGTTGACTAAACACAACTTTTACAGAGCTTCCTAACATTTGCGAGACAGCAGTCTGTGCCAACCTTACTTGGAATGCTGATGACCCTTACACCAGGTGTTTTCATACTTCGAGCGGGTGGTGTTCGTGCGGCAATGATATGTTCGTAAACTGTTCTAAGCTTTCACTGCCCGGAAGAGTAAATTCACAGGGTGCAGAACCTAGCAGCGATGGTGGTAATTCCGCACCGTACATTCATAGATCCCAGTATTTTATTTACGTGGGGACTTTGCTTTACATGTTTATCCATTTATAAAGCTTATGATCCCTACTTGTGGTATGAGAAAAGAAAAAAGGGAATTGCTGCTTTGATGTTAAAGGCCGAGCGAATGACAACTCTTGGAAGAACAACATTGGCTTTTTGCTCGCTTGTCTTACCATGCATAGAACAAAATGCGTTTCGTATATACATAGTTATTTCTACACATCATGTTTGCCTTTTATTGTCGTGAATAAATTATTTTTGCTTTACAACATAAAAGAGCACTTGTTCTTTGTTGGAAAGTTGGATGCTGATACGCATTTGTTTGCAGGTCGTCGTAAAACTTTTTTAAAATTTACACAGCAATATCTTTGCGAACACACAATATACGTATTTTAAATCACTCGATTTTTCCACAAATAACTTTTGTCAATTACAACAACCAGAATTGTCACACCCTTTCATGCAAATAAGTAATTTTATTGTCAAGAATAGACTCATGTTTATTCTCGGTATTGGGAAACATAGGGTCGTTATAATATGAAACACGGTCACTCTCCAGTATGCCATGTACCCAGAAATTGAAGACGAATAAAATTACATGGTGTTGATTTATGACAATATGGATGGGTTGTTACTCTAACAAATATCTTTAACTTTATCTATATGTAGCCTATAGCTCAGTGGTTCTTAAACTTGTTGGAGGTACCGAACCCCGCAAGTTTTATGCGGGCATTCACCGAACCCTTCGTTGAAATTCAAAATATATCTGCGTGTGTATACTTATCCTAATCTTCGCTGAACCCCTGATACTGACTCATCGAACTCCTGGGGTTCGATCGAACTCAGTTTAAGAACCACTGCTATTGCTTATATGCATTATTCGCGGTTGTCGTTAGGTGGGGACAAAGTGACACATCCGACCCTCGAGCGGCAGGTTTACTTCAGAATTATATTGCCTTATACCTCCAGCGGTCTTTCGGATTAAGCTAACCGGTCGAAACTTATCATATGAAGTTGAGCTAATCACAATATGGATATTCACATATGACTTTTTGATGTGATAGGATAGGATAGGATATTCATGTTTATCCCCGTTATTGGAAAAACTCAAGGTGGTTAACACATGGACAATCGTCAGATCACCTCGCCCCTACCGTCGGGTTACTAGAGCTATTGCAGTGTGTTGTGTATGATAGACGCGTTCCTTCAATTTGGTAGTACCCAATAATCCGCTAGGTTCAGGCAATGTCCGTTAATTGCCTTGCCCAAGGACACTACCGACTAGCTAGCGACCAGTTTCGCACCTGCAACCTTTCGATTGAAAGGCTACGCACTTAACCGCCAGACAAACTGCCGGACTTATCAGTTATGTTTCTTGACCGCACTGGTGGTAAAAAGAGAAAATTTAAAATGCTGTGCGCCCACAATCGGGTTACCTTTGAGGTAGTAATATGTCAGAAACAATAGATGCATTTTCAGTTTTTTATATCAGAATACTCGCGCATCAAACGGACATACAATCGCCCCAGCAGTACCCACTGTTTACCGGATATATTGCGGCGTGATCAATTATTTACCGTTTATTTCATTTTGAACGAACCATTTAGGAATTGAAATGTCTCTAGTGCAGTGGTTCTCGATCTTTTTGACCTCGTGGCGCACCCGAGACCAATTAAGAAACGAACGGGCGCACTTTGCATGGGGAGTCAAAACAATATGCTAAATACTTAAACAATTTAGAAAAAATATGGAAAATTAAAAGTTTAAAACGAAATTACTGTTTCTTGAGCGCTCTTGCTTTTTGAAGGTTAATGTAAAACTAACGTTACAATGCAAAAGAACGAACTAGACACTAACCATTTAGTAGTTTATGATCTATGCACACTCTGTCGTGAATTTACGAAATGCAAGTGTGGCGCACCTAGCTAACCTCTGTGGCGCACCAGTGCGCCGCGGCGCACCATTTGAGAAGCACTGCTCTAGTGTCATCATTATACAATATTTTAAAGTAGGTATTGTCAATATTTAAACTTTGAATAAAAACAAATTAATCATTTAAGTTTTTTTTATTTATTTTTACTTTAGCTAACCGGTATCCAGTGCTCTGGCAAAGGCAAAATTGTTATGAATTTCAAGACCTCCATGGCTTGGATTGTAAATATCCCTGAAAAATATCCCCTGTAACGAAACCATACCGATAATAGAAATCTTAAAACCAAAACAATCACTATCGTTTTGGTTTTGCTAATTTTACAGTGCAAGTAACAATCGTTAACATGGCGTCAAAAGAAAGACGTGAAGTTCTTGTGAATTTTAACACCGAAGGTTTAACCACAGATGGACGCGCACAAAAAGTAAGTTTATCATTTGAGAACTGCAAGCATTGGAAAATTTTATTTTGATTTAAAAGTTAGCCATGCCCATGCACAGGTGTTACGCAAAGCCAAGTAAGTAAATGACAACTTAGTAGTTCACTCCAACCCAACAAATGTTGGACTGAAAGGCGGCGCACTAGCCTACTGAATTATGTGTTAGGGTACTTATATGAATTATGTGTTAGGTTACTTATTAATATGTTGGTAATCTAAGTTACTGATAATTAAACATAAATATAAACTGATTCATCATTACGATAAGTGCCGCTGGGCGCTGAGATAACATTTTTATCAATTCTCCAGATCAAGGAATTCATAGATGCATGTGTAGACAAGAGTGAATACACTCATATTGACCAAAAGTTCATGATCGCAAAAGGATATGTAAATGTGACGCATGATAAATTACTCACATGCACGAAATGCGACCACAAGACAAAAAGAGCTGATCACATGAGACAACACCTGGCTTCCCATTTTAAAGTAAGATTTTTCTCAATGTTACACAGATATAATCACATAAAATTGTAAAAATTAGGTATGTAATATAGGAGACTTAATATTACCGTAAATCTGTTTAATTTTATTTTGTAACAAACTTGATTTCTTATAAAGATCCTAATGTATGATGATATTTTTTAATTGTTCATTATAATACCTTACTTGGAAGTACATTTAGGTGGTTTGGCTTTCACTATTTAATCCAGTGCCAGACCGCAAAATAATTATTTGAAGGTGCCTGTCATATGACCGGCAACGAACAAACAGTGCCGGTCAAATTAAAAAAGCGCCGGACAAACGGGCATTACTTCACACCGTCGTAATTGTTGAGTATGCATGACGTCACGCCGTCGTAATTGTCGATTTAACATTTGCTTGGGGATGCGCCTAAACGTCAACGGCTATTTAAATACGCGGTACGAGGGGGTGGACTCAACGCTAATATCTTATCACGCGTCCGTGGTGAAATCTGATTAATCGGCGCTTTTTAAGGCAAGCTTTTATCTATTACGCTCTTCGTGTTTTATTATTGGACGTGGTAACATCATGGCTCAGTGCCAATAAGCGTAATTTCGTTCTTGTTTGGAATGTATATTTTGTGCTGAACAAGTTCTATAGTTAACTTCCCCATTATTCACGTTTAGATCGGTAAATTGTATCTTAATAAAGACCATTCACACGTTGATTGTCTGATGTAACAAAGCGTCTGTGAAACCATAAACGTGTTTTGTAAAGAATAATGTAAATCTTTAATAAATAATAATTATAAACGATATACTACAAAGCAGGAACCGGCATCTCTAAACTATCAATGCGCGTGTTATACGAGGTAATTGTCAGCGGCGGTCAACATGACCGATGGAAGGTATAAAGCGCCGGTCACGGTAGCTCAAGTGCCGGTCAAATGACCGATGACTGACCGTTATTTTGCGGTCTGAGTGCATTCTAATGCTTGTAGAATTTCATTTAAATTAAATATGGCGGCATTTCTATCAAGTGTAATGCACTGTAATATATGATTGCAATTATTCATATTCTGATGATTGCTCTTGTTATGCTTTTGTGTTTTTTCACCCATAGGGATGTGATAGAAGTTGCCAACCCTGTTGTCATATTCTAAGTTAATACAACGATGGCTAGAAATTTAGAATCAAACTAGCATATCATTTATCAATGCAGGAATTGTGCTACAAATGTCAATACTGCGATGTGAGGTTCACTTCTAAATCTCATTTCAGAATTCACATTCGCAAGCACACAGGTAAATAGTTTACTAATTAACTCAGAATGCAATGTTTTTACCAGTTTTAAAGTTCAGCCTAAATCCCACTATATTTTTGAACATTATTTTAGGCATTTCCTAACTCATCAGTCTTTATAAGGCATATCCTAACAGTTTAAATGTATGTACCCTAAATCGAAGTTAAACTGGATATATTGTCACCTAACAATTTCGCCTATATAAAAAAAAAATGTAAATAAAGATATAATTGGGCATATTGGGTAAAGTACCGCCTTAAATAGTTTATTGCTGCTGTTGGAAATGCAGCATGTTCATTCTGCTTAATCATCAAATTCAATTGAATATTGCTTGTTTTTTTACAAATATTTAAAATAATAACAGCGACTAATTCACAGGAGTGACCACCCATTCTTGTCCCGATTGCATGTTCACAACTTTCACTCAAAACGCACTTCAACGCCATATAGAATACATGCATACTGATGCTGTGAAGTAGGTCTTGGTTCTAGATAATAGGATAGGATGCGATATTTAGGTTTATCCCCGTGAATGGAAAAACCAAGGGGGTTAACACACGGGCTAGCGTCAGATCACCTCACGGCCACCATTGGGTTACTGGAAGTATTGCAGTGTGCTGTATATGATAGACACGTTCCTTCAACTTGGTAGAATCCATTAATCCGCTGGGTTCAGACAATGTCTGTAAAGTGCCTTGCCCAAAGACACAACCGACTAGCTAGCGTTCAGTTTCGCACCTGCAACCTTTCGATTAAAAGGCGACGCACTTAACCGCCAGACTAACCGGCCAGACAAATAAGAATTAGTTTAATACTCTACCACACTGGGTCTGTCATATATGAATAAAATGCTGAAAGCAGTGTGTCGTAATCAAATTAAAATAATGAGTTGCATTTAAAATACACTTCCACTCCCAAGACAATTATTTGATATTCCATGACAGATATCTTTGTCCTGCCTGTCGCATGCTTCATAACACTAGTGATGAGATGAAAACCCACACAAAACGTTGTGTGCTTGTCGTGAATGGATCTCCAGATGCAAAAAGCCTGGCGATGATCACAGATGGTTCACCAATGCTCATGTGCACTGTATCACATGATTGTGCCGTAAAGCATGAAAAACAACATGACATGTATAACCATATTAAGGTAGGGTACCAGTAAAAAAAATAGAAAAAAATATCCTGACTATTTGTTACATTCTAATTAGGAATATTTTCGATTTATGTGTGAATTCAACATATGTGTGTTAAGCTATTGGGTGTTCCAGAAGCGTAATGTACCGGTACTTTCTATAGAGCATGTATCTATCGATAGCTAAGCATCTTTAATTGCCCTATTTTCAAAACAGTGATAAAACTTATATATCTGTCTGGTTAGCTCATTGATATCGCATGAAGTGTCAGATTATAGTCTCTTGGTTTACACCAGCCAATGGCTTATTTAACACTCTGGCCACTTAATAAACATTTACTAAACCTAGTCGTGTAATGAGTTAAAAATTGGCTAGTGATGCTCTGGTAAAGGCTGAAAAAGTTAATCTGACCAATGCTTTTGGTACAGCACCCCATACGTTTTTCCATTCACGGATATAAGCATATAAATTTTATCATGTCCTTTACTTGTTTGGAATCACCTGGAGTAGGTAAGTCCCTTAGTGCTTTACTGCCTTGATATATCCATTTTTTATTTGATTACACATAATTAACTTCCTTCTCTAACAGTCAGCACACAGTATCGTGGGTCGAATTTGCAAATACTGCCCGGCCATACTGCACGACAGACCATCCTGGTTAAAACACAAACTTCTGCATCAGA
>CH002990.1:36895-50700 GCA_000149265.1 Ciona savignyi | reverse complement strand
TTTCAAAAGTTTCCTTTCAAACAAAATGTAGGTTAATAACTTAATATATATAGAGGAATATTGATTTAAGTAAAGCTGTAAGTGCATTGCTGTAAAGCCATAAACTCATATTGTAAAATATTGAATGTAAAGATGAATAATGTGTGCAGGTGCACCATCTGCAAAAAAAAACTTTTTCTATAATTAAGATCACAAGTAGTTAAATGTAGAATTAGTAAATTGGTTTATTAAACAACATTTCCTATTTAAATAAAAAGGTTAAAAATGTGAAGTCTAAAATTGTCTGAAATAAACTTTTATACTTACGATGCTAAATTCATCTTCCAGCCAACTATAGATGAAAAAACTGTTATAAATATTACTGAGACCAGGTTTCATGTACTTTGTATTCAAGGTTCACCACTCAGATTTGAAATGCCAGTTTTGCAATCTAAAGTTTCTTTCCAAACCCGAGTTGGTGGTCCATCAGGAACTGCACGTCCAGCATGATGGAAATACACAGAGCACCAAGTACAAATGCTTGCAATGCAAATACGTCACGCCACATAAAGAAATAAGTCTTTTAAAGAAGCATATCATGTATGTCTCGTTTTTGTTTTGACATCTGTCAAGATTTTCTCTTCGTTATTTTATGTTTGTTTAATCAAAAATTAAAGCCAATCTACGAGGTTCTAGATACACTTACAACTGTTGGAAATATTTTTAACAGACTATTTTTTTCATTTTTTCGGACTAACTTTTTCTGACTTTCTACCTGACCAATCTAAATTTCACATAGTTAAGAATATGAGACATATAAGTTGGTGACAGAACTGAATGAGTTCCCGAAAAAGAAGAACACTTAAAGGGGAACTGAAGTCAATTTTAAGAATATCTTAATTAATGGAAAAAAATAAGCTGATTTCAAAAATCAAATCAGTTTCTTCCAATATTTTTTTGTTAAAGAGTTATGAGCAAATATGCATTTTATTTTATGTTAGGGGATTTCCCGTATTACGTCATTGACGTTGTTGAGATTTCGTGCCTATATGCATTGTACACAATCATGTGCCAGTTTAGAGGTGAATTAGTACAGAAGCGCCTGCAGGAGCGTTGTATTTTTGTTTTTTTATGGAGACTTAGCATAACACTTGTCATATAGCCTAACTGAACCAATGTACGCGCGTGACAGCTTACCTTAAGCGCGCTCATTGAGGCCTGCACGATCCTGGACCTAAGCTGAATGCTGAGGTATACAGGTCTCGTATTTACATGACTTTAGAATAATAAGTCTTAGCAATTTATATTATAAATCATAGAAGTGAAGACAGAACAAGAAAACTAGAACAGGAGGCAGTAAACTGTAACTGCCAGCAATTTATAGAAATAAACCAGCCACCAATCAAAGATCAGACTATGCGGTGGGAAAAGCCTATTTCTTTCATGATTGTTGCTTTTCAATATATAGCCATAATCTGCAACGTAGACTAGCAATGTTATTATCAACCCCTAGGCTACAAACTGAGAGTGTGAGAGATTTGGTATACATATGCATAGTTTTAACAAATTTCTTTTGTTTTCTTCATTTCTAGAGTAAATTTAAGTTAATGTTGTAACACTAAAATGGATGACAGTTTTCAGCATTCTGGCATAGATGAAAGAAGTTTTATTGTACACAATAAAACAACACAAATTCAGTCATGTGCGTTTGAACCAAGGAAAACGTTTGAAAGTATCTTTGAATATGCAAGCCCCATAGAAGAAAATGTTTATTTAGAAATATTACCTATTGGCATGACTTGGTGCCATTGCAAAAACTGTATTCTTATGGACACACCGCAAGAATGTTTATGCTGCATGAAATGTACATGCATTTGTGCACAAAATAACGCCAGACTGGACTTGCATTACTAAAAGCCCTTATTTTTCAATTATCTGCTTGGATAAAGAAGTACTTGAAGTTGCACTTGATGTACTGGGTTGATCACTATGTTTAAAATCATAATCAGAAAAATTAAAAACTGTTGGAACTGTATTTTTCACCAAGTGGTTTGTTTTCATCATCTTGGCCACTCCATTGGAGTAAAATACAATTTACTATGATAATCCTTGTCACAAATATGTGCACTATACACTGCGGTTCTTTTTCCAGGTAGTTTAGAACGCTTGCATTGTTGTATCCATTGCTTCATCCGTTTTTTGTCGTTGTGAGGAAATCGATGGAATAGCACAGGTGGATTGGAATTTCGTGTGCTGTAATAGGAATTTGTACATCCCGGAGCAAAACAATATGCTCCAATCACTCTTCCTTCCTTCTCAGTGGCTTAACTTTAGGCATTTTACAATATCTAATAAAAAGAACTAAATTGGAAAAGTGGTATATTCTTATTAACTTATTTGGGTAGTTAAGTACAGATCTATTATATATATTCTTTACTTACTTATCTGAGTGCTAGCTGTGTACTTATTGTCATACTACACATTGGCTACTCAACTGTGGATTAACTGGTTTATGCAATAAGTGGTATTCTCAACCAGTAGGCTAATGCTCAGTTTCAATAACAGCAGACATTAAATGCACCACATACGCAACAGCAAAACATTATACAAACAGCCAATGTAAACCATGAAAGAAATAGGCTTTTCCCACCGCATAGTCTAATCTTTGATTGATGGCTGGTTTATTTATATAAATTGCTGGCAGTTACAGTTTAATGCATTCTGTTATAGTTTTCTTGTTCTGTCTTCACTTTTATAATTTATGATATAAATTGCTAAGACATATTATTCTAAAGTCATTTAAATACGTGACCTGTATACCTCAGCATTCAGCTTAGGTCCAGGACCGTGCAGGCCTTAATGACCGCGCTTAAAGTAAGCTGTCACCATGCACATTGGTTCAGTAAGACTATATGACAAGTGTTATGCTAAATCTCCATAAAAAACCCAAAATACAACGCTCGTGCAGGCGCTTCTGTTATTAATTCACCTCTAAACTAGCACATGATTGTATACAATGCATATCGGCACGAAATCTCAACAACGTCAATGACGTAATACGGGAAATCCCCTAACATAAAATGAAATGCATTTTTGCTCATAACTCTTTAACAAAAAAATATTGGAAGAAACTGATTTGATTTTTGAAATCAGCTTATTTTTTTCCATTTATTAAGATATTCTTAAAATTGACTTCAGTTCCCCTTTAAGTATATGTAATAGTACGAAATTTTGTCCTTGTAACAGGGTTCACTTGAATAACCGTTATAATAATTGTTTTAGATATTAAAGTATTGCTTTCAACACTGGTTGTCAATGTTTGCAGTTAATGAACAAAAAATTGCCATCGTAAACACCAAAATACACATTTTACTGATAAGTTTAAAGCTAAGATTTATTTTACTGATTCTTTTATTTTAATTAAAAAAAATATTTCCCAAATTTTTGCAGTCTTCCTAGACTCAAAAGAATACAGTATATAGCAAAATTCATTAGAACAAAGGAACAAAAAGAAATTCTAATAAGAAATCAAGACCGTTTTGTTTCGTATTCAAATCTTATAAATTTATATTTATTCAGGTAATTAAACCCCATTTCACCACAGGCGAAAGCATGGGGAAGTTGGCTTACTTCAGTGCACTAAATGTGAATATACTTGTACTGAGAAATACCAGTTGAATCTTCATATGCGGAAACACAGCTCCGATAAGCCATATCTCTGCCAGTTATGCGGGTTCATGTGCAAGTGGTCCAGTCAAATGAGCCTTCATCAGGCTTACCATAAAGGTAAACTAGGTACAGCCATTGCTGCACAAACTACTTAAAAGAAGCTTTTGTCCATAATATGTGGTTAGTGTTATTTAACTTAGGGCTTTGCTTGAGTTTGATTTTATACAGAAAATCGTTTTTTTGAATGTGTGTGGCCGAAAAAGTGTGGAAGAAACCAAAGTATCTGTTAAGTGACATTTAATTAACTATATAGGTTACAAAATACAGATTGACAATATTTTCAACCAACAAAAGTATGAATCCACAAAAGTACTGAAATTTTTAACCAAGATATACAGGTTGAAACCCGTGTGGGGTGAATCCTACATGACAGCCATATTATTAAGACTCTTGATTTTCCAGGTCTCAAACTGCACAAATGCCCACACTGCCAGTATAAATCCTATAGAGCCGACACGCTCAAGATACACCTGAAGCACAAGCACGGTTTCGCCCGAAGCAAATTGTGTGAAAAATGTGGATACACTGCTACCTGTGCAAGCTCTTTTAATGTGCACATGGCAGGCCATTCCAAACAAAGGCCATATGTGTGTCAGGTTTGTTATATATTTGTATTTAAATATTCAAAAATACTGCATGATGATCTTTAATTCAGAGATTCACCCACACAGGTTTCAACTTATTGCGTATAATGATTATGACCAATAGAGATTTAAACTATTCTGCTTAAACACAGTTAGTTAAAAGCCAAATTGGGTTTAAACTCGTTTTGGTTGAATTTCTATGGAACTGTTAGCTGATGTTCTATCTGCCTTCTGTATACAGTTCTTAAAACAGATTGTTTATTGTAAACAGTTACATGCAAGTTTGCCTTTAAACCATAAAAAATACTGCTAAGATTGCCCTTGCACATATATGCGGTGATTTTTCAAAATTATTTAACCATGATGTTTTACAGGTACTTGGTTCCTACATCTGTTGTAACTGAATGTTTTTTTTTATAAACAATGAAACAAAAAACTTAATTTTTTTCTCACATAAGTATAACTTGGATTGAAAAAAATAATGCATTTTATTACCATGAAACAAACTATCCTAGGTGTGCGAGAAAACTTACAAAACAAGAGGCAACTTGAGATCACACCAAGTTAAAACTCATGAGAACAAATCAAGAACCGTTTCTAGTCGTCAAGTGTTGAAACACCACAATGCAAGTGAACCTGGCATTGCATCCCATGATAACTTGTCTGATTGTAATACTGCTGAAAAAGAACCTGCTGAGGTTATTATTGGGTTGCGAACGGCCATATTGTTTTTTTGATTTTAAGAAGGGGTTGTCCAGTTGAGTTGAAACTGTTAGTTATGCTTAATGTCATAAATGACATGTTGGTAATTTGCAGACACACATTTTTACAGAAATCCAATGAAGCATTCATAAACTGGAAAAAAAGCAATAACAGCCAATTTCGGGTGGACATTCTTTGTAATCCGATCTATTGACTGAAAAAATAGCATAAATCAATAGGGAACTTTAATTCAAACAAAAAATATGCTAAAGTCATATCCTCTTCCCTTATCATTTTAAAATAAATCTCCCCAAACCTCTATAATATTGTAAAGAGATATTAGATGTTTTTCTTTACAGAAAATGGGTACCGACTTTGGATTGGTAACTTGGGGACCCATTAGTTTCTACTTGCACATACAAACTGTATACACAAAACATAAATATACCAAGTGTGATTAAATTGTTATTGAACCCAAATGTTTGTGCTTGAAAACACATTGCGTATATTTAATATTTAACAAATGGTGGTGGTTCTTATGGTTGACACCTTTTAGTTATATGTTGTTGGATTGTTCATTTTTTTTCAGTATCTTATGCCTATTTCCCCACCCTCCAACGAGATTATCTTTTTATGTCCATTTTATTAAAATAGCTGGAAAGGAATTTTACTTACATACATTTTTGGCATAAAAGTCTTACACTCAGATGTTGTGACCACCCAGAGAGTAGTTTATTTATGACTAAAATGTTGTTTTTGCAGGTAGAAATGGCAACTGATCCAGAAATCGAAGTTTCAAGGTAGGTCCCCAGAAATATCTCATACTTCTTAGATTTACACATGAATAAAGAGTTTGGTTGTGACTTGTGAGTGAAGTTGTAAAATGTTCAATGACTATGATGGCCCACATTATTATACCACTGTTGGTAAATTTTGTGTTGCTTATGTTGCTTTTCACACAGAATCTAAATTTACCTTCATTGCTTCATGGTCATGCTTGACACAAACTAGGGTGTAATTATGTTTTTGTATTGCGCAACCTGACCTACTTTAAAACGTTGTGTTTTTCAAATTATTACCGTGGCTATGTGACATCACAATGCATAAGTTATTGTCGTTCGTTCTGATGTTTTTATGCGACGTGGCAGTTGGAAAATGTACAGTAAACAAAGCGGTAGTGTTGCAAATTGAAGTTGTGTGTTATTCTGATCGCGCTTAAGATTAACTACAAACCTTTAGAGTTTAGTAAACCGACAATAGTCACGTCTATCAGGAATCAAGACTTGAAACGCGACAATGCTATAGGCGAAACTTTTACTAAAATTGGACTATATACTAAACACTGTCAAGTTTTAGTACTTGTTTTACTCAAATGCAGTGTGTTTGTCGTGTGATATATTCTACCAAATGTTTTACACAATGTTGTATGATTTCAGGTCAGAAGAAAAAGTGGATATTCCTAATCTTACAACGACCAAATACGACAAACCGATGCAATGTTCGTTTTGCTCATTTGAATCCACCACCACCAACAAGTTGTATACTCATATGAGTAGGAAGCATAAAAGAAACAAATTCGAATGTTCTATATGTGATGCCAAGCTCAAATATCTGTCACAATTCCTTGTGCACAGGTTGTTGTTTTTAAGCTTTTTTGAAATATGCATGTTTGCCCATTGTCTCGAATGTATTGTTTTTATTCAGTGGTTATTTAGCTTCATGCCAGTTTTGCCAGGGTAGTCTGCTGGTATCAGAATGTGCGTCCAAGTTTGGTGGGTGGTGGAATCAAATCTAGGTTTATCTTGTTGGTTATGCCTTTAACCAAGGCATGTCACACAAAAACATTTGATGATAATGGGTAGAAAACTAGCAATGTCTTCATTGTATTCAACATACAAAAAATAGCTCCGGTTACCCACTGTAATAGACACAAGGCAATGTGGTGATGGTTTTCATTTTCCCAATATTAGAACCCCTGAGTATGAATATAACTATCCTTTCCAATAATATAATTATTGGGTGGCAGCCAAAAGGTGTATGGATAAGCAAAAAAATCACCAACATTTTTCTAACCCACCGGAATTTTATGTTTGGAAATAAATGTCTATTATACAGAACATTCTAAAGTTGACCCTGTCACCTAACAGTGGTACACAGACAACTTACACTATAATAACTTCAAACAATATGCTCTGAATGTAATCTGTTTGAAAATCTAAATATCCCAACCATCTTACCAAGGTTCCAACATGAAGGCGTTCCACTTCACTCATGCTCTGAGGAAGGTTGCAGCTATGTTGGTCTGACTAAGAAACATGTGAGTATCTCGCTTTTTAGCATTTAACTGCTTGTTTAATTTTTAATGCAATTAAAATATTAATTTTTAAATGTAAAATTTTATTCTAAATTAGGATATTCATGTTTATTCTTCTGAGTGGGAAAACGGAATGGGTGTCAACACATGGGTAATCGTCAGATCACCTTGCACCCACCATCGGGTTACAGGAGATATTGTTATGTGTTGTATATGGATCAGATGTTCCTTTAATTTGGTGAAACCCATCATTTCTCTTAGTTAGGTGTCTGTTGAGTGACTTGCCTAAGGACACAACGGACTAGACTAGCTAGCGACCAGTTTTAAACCTGCAACTTCTTGCCTGAAAGGTTACGCACTAACCAACCCAGCTTATTGGTTGGTGAAATTTAAAAGTTTAACTTTTTTACCTTTTTTATGATGAAATCTTTAAAATATGAAATTGTCACATTATGAATTAGATATGGCAATGGCTATATTTTTTTAGATCTAAATACGAAAATATAAATATATACATCTGCAAAGTATTAAAACACATTGCAGCCTTGATCAATTTTGGGTTCTTTTTGCCTTTAGACCCACTTCATCAGAATAATGCTTATTGTCATGGCATTATACTTGTTTTATATGTTTTCATATGTCTCAATTATCTAAAAGTGATTGTAAATGTTCATCACACAATGCACTTGTATATAAACGACATACACCAATTCGTATATGTAGCCTTCTTTATGTATCATCATGAATCCACCCAACAAGTACAATCTCTGTTACAGTTGCACATGCACTCACGAACACACAGCGATTCGCGAAGATACAGATGCGAGAAATGTGGCTTTACATGCAAGTGGGCCAACATGCTCACACTGCATGAGATGCAGAAACACTCCAACAACAAGAAATTTGCCTGTGAAACATGCGAATACAAAGCATACAGGTAAAGCACTATATTTGATCTAATAGATAGGCTAGGACCGTGGTTCCCAACTAGAAAGCAATTTTGCTATTTAATGGAAGGAATTTCAACACTTCGATTTTAAGATAACTAGTGACATGTGTACTGCACAATTCGGATGTTTACTTCAATAATATTGGTCGGTATAGGATTGCATTTCGCCAAAGTGTGTTTATAGCTTAGTATTGCAGTAGTTAACTATTGTTAAAATTAGGATTAAAAACCTTTGTGTATATGCTGTTAGAGTACATAGGATTAGGGAAGGAATATTTTTAAATCAGGAAGAATGTAGCAAAAAATATTCATGTTTTATTCGTGTAAGTGGTATAATGGTTTACTGTGTGTGCAACCCATTCAAAGAGGAAACATCTCTCCACCCTGTATTCCGCAGGAAGGACCTTCTGCAGCAACATATGATAAACAAGCATTCCACTCACCGACCCAACACTTGTGGTATCTGTGGCAGGAGGTTTAAACACCGAGGTACTCTCATCATGCATCAGAGCACACACAAACCCGACAGACAGTGGGTCTGTGAAACTTGTGGCAAAAGGTGAAAGTTTAGTTTAGTTTAGTTTATTCATTTTTTGCCCTAGTTTTTAAAAATGGCAAAACGAATATAATCACGATACAGGAACGGGAAAAGAGAAAGGAAAGAATGTAATACAGACGAAATCGGTTTATCACATAAGTCCATATTGTTTTATTGCATACAAATCTGCAATCTCAAACCAAATCAAAGCTATCACTAAGCAAAAACATCGGTAAAAAATGCAATTAACCGATTTCATCTGTGTAAAGTTTTTACCAAGATAATTGATCATTACATTGATAAATCCCTTTACATTTTTTTATTAGTTTTACCAGTCAAATTTTTGAGGGGATATATAGTTACATATTTCACTAAATAAAATTTCACTTAGAGCATATATTTAATTCATTTAACCATATTCAAACAAAAGCTTTACCGTCCTGCATTTCAGCTTTAAGACCAAGAGAGTCCTACAAGTGCACAAGAAAACGCACGTTATCGCCTTCACTTTCCTTTGCAATTACTGCAAGTTTCGGACGAATGCTGAGCAGTCCTACCACAACCACACACAGACTCATATTCAGCACTTCAACACACTGCCACACAAATGCACTCAGTGTATTTACGCCGCTAAAACACGGAAAATCCTGAATGCTCACAAGAAAAAGAAACACACTGTGTACTTGCGAACTGTAAGATTTTCTTCTTTCTTTAATTAAGTTTGTTAATGGATCAGTGTTTAATGTTAAAATTGGGAGTGAAAAAATTACTATCATTTGTAGATGTTATTGTCAGTTGCTTGGTATTTGTGTTTGTGTGACACTGTCATGAAAACAGTCCAATAAGACAACCCAGTAGATAATAGTCCTGCAGCCTGTTATAGCACAACCCAGAAAAAACAGGATTTAAAAACCAAAGTCATGAATTTAAAAAACTTTAAGTATTAGCTTATAAACTGTAGGCACAGTTTATAAAAACCTGTATAAATATATATATAGACGTAAATCAATTGTGACTTATCTGACAAGAAAATCGACAGATCTTTTCACAAATTCCTTCTTCCAAAATACGAAATAGAAATAACAGATTCATCCCATATACTTATGACAGGCTCCAGTCATGACACCTAACATTCCACTGTCTGCTCCACAAGTCACCAATCAGCCTTATCTACTATCTCAAGAAAACCAGTAAGTATCATTTATCCCAATGCATGTTCCAATGTATTGATCACCAAATTTCACAATTTATTGTTAAATGTTACTACTTGTAAAATATTATATCTACAATAGGCGTTAATTTAGTTATATTTTGAATTTGACATTGAATATCCATGTGCGGGCTTTAAGTGCCCCCAAAACTTTTATTACATCCCACAAAACTTTTTAAATGTGCCCCCAAAACTTTTTTTATATTGCATCTTTTATAAACTTGTTTTATATATAGTTCCAGTACTTTTGAGTAAAGTGGTACACTAAAAAAGAGGGATAAAAGGTCAGCTACTATTTGTTGAAAGGCATTTTTATCCTTTAAGACACCCCTCAAATGCATCTAATTTGCGTATTTTATTTATTTGCCAATTAACATTTTTTTAGATTTCCCAAAATATCGATTTCCAAAAATTCAAATTTTATATTTTCAGCCCAAGAAATTATGAATCATCCACCTTACAACCCATGTATCCCGTTTTTACCCAACTGGTGACAGTGGAACCTCATGTCACCCACTACCCGATGGACCCCCAAGCTTTACCCCATATATACTCCAACCAAGAGTACGGGAGCAGGGGTCCAATATTCACGGCCCCACAAGAACGTCGAACCCCGTTACCCAGCAGCACATCGTTGCTACCCAGCAACACCATCTTACTTGCCGACACCAATTTCCATCGACACGAATAGAAAACTTAAGTTGAAATGTTCTTGTCAGACACTATTTACAAAGTAAGTGAAATGATATATCTTACTTCTATGCTAAAATTACTAAAGCTTTATAATAACCGTCCTTAATGTTTTATGGTATGGATGACACATTACTTTACACAACCTGTTTAAAATTCTGTGAAATACTATTATTTCAAAATGACTTTTTGTACAATTTGTTGTGCCAGCAATGTTTAAATATTGGGTATGGTTATTTGTACTTAATAATTATAATCAGGAGACAGTACATAATATACCTCAATTTTTAAGTCATCATGTAAGTACTTTTATCAAGTTAATCTTCTAATTGCATACGTACTGTTAACCTATCTTCTTTATAATCATAAGTCATGAGGTATAAATGAAAGTAATATTAGCTTTACACACACAAATTTGTACAATTGTTAAAGAAAAACAACATTCATTAAAATGACATGGTTCTGCTGGTGTCTAATGAAACAACATAAACCTGATGTACTTCCACTGCATAAAAGTGTGAATTTAGAAAATATAATAACCGTTATATAAAAAAAAATAAGTTTTAAAGTAAAATTATTTAAAAGTTGCAACAATATGTTGACGAATATACAATTATCTTCGTCTTGGAGTAAAACTATTATGTTCAAATTTTAAAAATTGTCAATAAAAACGGTATATTCATCATGAAACATTTAAAAAACTTGAGAAATATAGAATAATGGAAATAATTCAGTTCATACATAATCCACAGTATTTCAAAGGCAGTACTAGATTGCATTGAAGATGTCAGCAAATTTAAAATGTGATTAAAAACTTTAATTTAAACCAAAAACTATTTAACATAAGCTGTTAAATAGGAGCTTACCATGATAACATAACATGTTAACAGGACGGTTTACTCCTGGAATAAAAATAATACACTTATGTATTACAAATATTGTTTGTAAGACAAGACTCATTCTTTTTTATTTACATCGACATTGCTACGACTTTCACACGCCAGGATGTTTTTCATCACAATCCCTTCAGAAGTAGCTTCCGATTTGATTTCCGTGGTATCAGTTCCTTTCGTTAGGTCGGATGACAGCTCTTTTCTCCTCTTTTCAAGATCATATTTCCCCACTCGAGAAGGAAAGAAGATTTTCTTCAGTTGGTAGAAGCATCCCCATGAGTTTGTTTTCTTTATCTCTGGCATCCATTGGTCCCTGACATTTTTCTTGATTACGCAGTTCAATAGGAAGATCAAAAATCCCTAAAAATAATGAAAAAGGCTAATTAGTCAAGAAGTATAAGTTTAGTAGTAATATGTTTAACGATCCAATTTCTAGTCACTTGGATACATTTCTATTTAGCGCTTGAGTATCATTGGATCAATAGAATGAACAGTAACATACGGACTTCAGTACAACAAACTGCAACACCCATCCATCATAGTTGTGTTACCATAAGAATAGCCACATCTTTTGTTTGGATTGGTGGTAGCATGTCATACTGCAGTAGCCTGTTCTATCGGTATGTCAGAGACTTACTTGCAACACATTGAAAATGGTGAACAAATATCTCATGATGCTAAGAAAGGTTACATCAGTGGAAATGAGCATCAAATATGCGATGGACCAAGTCAATCCCATCATAGTCACAAGCAGGAAGGCTATCTTCAACTGATCCATTGTCCCTTGGACAGCTGCACTTGACTGGAGCTGGTGATAAGGATTTATTCTTAAATAGTTACAAAAATTGAAGGTTTCTGGTTTGAAACCCACAATTGCCTTTAAAGTTCTTCTTCTAAAATTAAAGAGGCTATCAATCCTTCCACTAACTGTAGAGTGACCTGCACTTCGAAACTTAGCAGTTATTGCCTCAATTAAGGACATTTTAATAATTGTAACAATGTGATTATACCATGTAAACTGATAGACGTTTTTTATCCCAAAAGATAATGAAGACTTCTCCCGTATACTACCTGTTGCTTTTTCCATGTTAGTTTCCTCAGCAAAACATAGAACATCAGTAAATTAAAGCTGAGCATTGCACCCACTGGGACGAGGAATCCATAATACATGGAATATATATTCAACCAACACATGTTTTGTCTTCTGTAGTTCGATTCAAACAGTATACCTGAAAGTCAAATTCAAATAATTTTGGGAAATTTTCGAGAACAAAATTTAGGAAAAAAATTTTGACACTGTTTAACTAAATTTGTTATTTGCAAAATGAATTGAAAGGATATGCATCCTTAAATATCACACATTTAAGACGCTGAATATATAAATTAACTTAAAATTTATTATTTTATTTCATATGTTTCCAAACAGCAGTATATATCTGCGAAGCACATTATGCATACGCCAAATACACAGCTAATAGTTCGGCATGTACATACAAAGCTACACTCAAAGCAAGTGGTACCAAGAGGGATAAATAATAAGATTAGTAGTAGCAGGCCACGACTGGTACTGGTAGGCCTCCTGTTTTAACTTTACAGATGAGACAAATTATAAGGTTTAAAAAGTCATATAACACAGCTCTTCATTCATACTCATAACTTTACACATGAGACAAAATAATGAAAGTCATATAACACTGATGTTCATTTATACTTACTGGTCCTGTCCTGGTTGTTGTCCAAATAAAACACTGTGACACCTACGTTGACCCCAACCACTACTGCTGGCATCCCATACGCATACACACAAGCTTTTAGCAGAGGATTCTCAATTTCAGCTGCCAAGACCTTTACATATGAAATTGAGTTTAACATAAACAGGCAAATCGTGATGAGTTAGCAGAGTGAAATCACTATACATGGGGATAATGTGATATAACAAAATTTAAGAATAATTCAATATTCAGTGGCTTTTATTTGTGGTCTATAATTTGAGGATAGTTAGTGGCTGTTACAAAAGACATCAATATTTTTGTAACTTCAGTTATTAAGCTCCTAAATTTGAATAAGTAAATAGTAGAAGTTTGTATTAAATGGTGCAACCTGGTAGAAAGATATGTTTTCTGATATGTTTAGACAGTTTAAACCTATAACCTTACCTTAACCAACGCTCTGTACATATTGTATGCATTAACATTGGTCCAAGCCCATGTCGCGAGC
>CH002990.1:5759-36795 GCA_000149265.1 Ciona savignyi | reverse complement strand
CAAACACATGCAAATAACAATGTGAAGAAGAACTCCAGAGGTTTTCCGAGTTCGGAGTGATCTGTGATGATCAATCAATTTGATTAGAAATAGACAAATTCTTAGTGTAAAAATGATGACCGCATCTAAAATGAAGCAATGTTTTTAAAATGTTATAACAAAAGAAAATTGTGATACTTTTATTCTTGGCATCATTGTTAATTATTAAAAGCTGCTTTTTGCCTATCAATCTGCCTGCCTTTACGTTGCTGTGTAAGCCTTTGCAACGACTTTAGTTGCTGTGTAATTTCAAACCTTGTAATGGGTGCGCCATTTTTATCCACAGAATAATGTATACTCAGTTATTATCGAATAACCCATGAAAAAAAATGGTAAAATGGTAGTCATCAGCATATTACCTTATTAGGGAGTAGATCAAAAAAACGCTGAATAATGCAGCAATGGACATGGAGCTTCCAGAATATGTCAGAGCTTCAAGAACAAAATCTGCCGGCAAATCCACAACTTCCTGTATAAAGTTCATCATTTTAGCAGGAAGACATAATAGAACTGATATTGAGATGTTGTGAAAAATGAATGAATTGTAAATGAAATAAAGAATCATTATAAAACGCAAATATTTAGTAATAACATATCACATAATGAATGTTTAATGTCCTGGTCGTCTTTATGCAGACATTTGTCATTTACCTTTACTATTTGCTGCATGTTGTCCAGAATTTTTATGCTTCTTAAAACATGTCCATACTTACAATGAGGTTTGAGTAGCTTCCAGGTCTTCTACAGTAGCATCTCGGGAATCCATCTCCACTTATTACTCTCCTACAATCAGTTTGTATTTGCCAGTATTTCTTCAGTGGGAAGTCGTATCGATTCCAGAAGCCACACTGAAACTCGGTCACTGTGTTCTAAAGTAATTTCGTGAAATGAGCGTTTTAATAATAATTTTTGTATTTTATTAGGCTATACATGGAGATATATGAATAACAATTTTGACTATATATGCAAATAGCTTCATTTTTATTATGTACACAGTATTATCGGTTAGTTACAAAACTCTGCAGTGTATCTTACAATTAAAGGGGTGTTATTTTTAGCGACTGCTCCTCTTTTTGCTTTTTCCTTGAAAAAGTTGACTTCTACTGAAGAATCAAAGTTATCCAATTCTAATCCAGTCATATTCACTGATACAACCTGGAATTAATAATAAGGATGTCACCTGAAATAAATATAATCATGATTTTCCTAAGTTTTCTGTTCGAGTTACATGTTATTAGGACAGTTTAGTTTTTTTATATTGTGGATATAAAGGAAATACATATACAAATGGTAAAAAGCATGGAGCTTGAGGGTACGTAATTTCAGGTCCATAATGTTATATTTTTTCTATAAACTATGATCTCATAATGCTTACCAGGTATTAGCCATATGTTTACCACATGACACATTACATGCCTAACATGTTGGCAGAAATAACAGAAGCATTACTAGAAATGGAGTGAGAAAAATACCTTTGTATACCGGGAACGTTAGAAACATTGTAAAAAATATATGTAACCACATTTGTTCTATGACGCATTTGAATCCATAACATTCAAGGAGTGGAGAATATAAGTGGAAATGACAGAACTGGCATTTTGATAACAGCATTAAACAAAAGGACACACATCTAAATTTACCACCAATAATCTGTGTTTTTAACATTTAAAATATGGACATCAGGCAGTATTCGTTTTAACCACAGGTTTGTTGCAATTTTTCCCACCAATGGAGACCGACATGACAGTTTCCATTAATACACAATAAGACAGAAACAACAAACAAACACATACTTGATCAACTCTTGTGCCGTTGGGAAAGAGATTTGTGTTGAGATAATATGCGTGT
Source organism: Ciona savignyi (assembly GCA_000149265.1). Classification (NCBI taxonomy): domain Eukaryota; kingdom Metazoa; phylum Chordata; class Ascidiacea; order Phlebobranchia; family Cionidae; genus Ciona; species Ciona savignyi. Next base: position 34,908 of record CH002990.1, on the reverse strand, counting down.
GCTACTCGTGCTGTTGGACATTTGGTTCTGTTATTTAGTTCCAGCCATTCCTCAAGTGCGGTGGCGTTGCGAGGGTTCAAGTTCATGCTCACATTCGCAACTTTCTCTGCGTACCTAAATGTTTGGGAAAATATATTAATATTTACAATTACCGCATTTCTTCATCTTGTTACAGCATCTTCCAGTTTCAAAATCTAGTGTAATGTCATGCCTTTACATGAGCCTACCTGACAGCAATAGTGGATCCATTATAATGATATTCCAATGGGTTGAAGGTGAAGACTAATTGCTCTGAGCAGTTTTCCACATTGGCTTTGTCTTCCACCTGTTATAAAAAATTTAAAATGACTTTGTTCTTATGGTTGTAAAAAAAACTTTAAAGTTTTAACCCTTATGCCAAGTAACACCATTATACCACAGACACCTTCTCAATTGTTTACTCCAGAAAACATGCAAGAGTGTCAATTGGTGACAGTGCTTTAAATTGTAAATTATAAAATACTTTTTGCACAAATCTGCCACCTGCAATAGGTGTGTACAAATATATACAACCATTGTACACCCATCTAACCTTTGCCTTCACAAGTGGAGATTCAATCTCCAAGGTCGTGTTATCGAGTGTCACCAACCGAAGTAATTTTTCGAGTGATCTTAGCAGCTTGTTCTTATAATAATTGGCTCTGAAAAAAATCATAGTATCAAAATAATATTATATATATATTATATTTTGTAGAAATATCGTAACCCAAAATATATTTAGTTTTTTATCTGTACTATTGAAGTGCTAAACATAAACATCTTATTTAGGAATAATTGACTTTATGTGCATAATCTGTTTTGGAATTAATAATTGTGACGCATATATGAACTTGTTTACAAACATTCCAAATCAACAGCTTACGTTATATTCCCCATTTCTTTCAGAATTTGTGTCAAGTTATAATTTGGGTTACCATAGGCAATGTTTAAGTGGTTAGCCAATAGTAGAACTCCCCTTGCAGCATGAGCTGTCACGTCACTCTGAAAGATTGTTGAAAATTAGGATAGATTTGAATATCCTTGTTTAATTAGAATAAATTGCTGGTACAATGCAACAGTAGTATGCTTCATGATTACCATTTTGTGGTTACTAAGGTTAAAGGTTGCAGGTGCGAAACTGGTCGCTAGCTAGTCGGTTGTGTCCTTGGGCAAGGCACTTTACGGACATTGCCTGAACCCAGCGGATTAATGGGTTCTACCAAATTGAAGGAATGTGTCTATCATATACAACACACTGCAATAGCTCCGGTAACCCGACGATGGGCGCGAGGTGATCTGACGATTGCCCATGTGATAACCCCCTTGGTTTTTCCATTCACGGGGATAAAGATGAATATCTTATTTTTATCTAAGGCTATTGTAGCATGTTGTTTATGTTTTGTTTAGTTCTCATTTTTTTATTACAATAATGATGATGATTATTTATTATCGAACATATAAAAAAGTCAAAACTATATTTTAAACACATCAGTATTAAAGACTTAAGATAAAACATAAGTAAAAACAAGATGCGTTTGTTATACCTATTGACTTAAATTGAGTAACGGCTAATATAACCTGCAAATTACTGATATTAATCTTCTGAATAATAAAGTCTACACTGTAAATACACAGTTTCCCTTTTTAAAAATGAATATTTATATTTTCGACCAATAAATTAGTTACCTTTTGGGTCGTGTACCCTGTATAATATAAACAAGGCATGGAATAATGTTTAAAATTTAATACCACTGTTGTTACTTTGTTGCCCAAAATATTTTTTCAATTCAACTTCTAGCACATTACTTAACACTGCTGATTTCTGTTTAATCAAATTTACAGTTCTTACCGAGTTGGCTGTGTTCCCAGGTATTGTGTCGGCAAGAGTTTCAGAAAGATTTGTGGCGACTGTTATGTTATCGACCGTGATATTCTGTGGGGATGAGACCATCAACTGAACTATTCCCATAAATTGTTGGAGTTTTGTTGGACTAAAAGTAAGATACTTAAAGTCGTTTACCTGTAAAAAAGCAAAACTGCTGATCTTTTTTGGTAATGAATCATTCTTGACAAAAGCACTGGTAGTAAAATGGCAATCTTTATTTTTTTTTAATTTGTAAGCATTATTAGACTCCAAATTTTTCATGATTTTAAATTTTAAAAACCGTTACTAATTTTTTACAGAGAACATTAATATGAATAGTTTTTTGAATTTAGCTTTTGTGAAACTAAGATTACTGCTAAACTGAGCTTGGATCTTTATTATTATTGATATTTTCTGAATATTTTATTAATGTATGTTTATAGTGACCGTTTTGTATTCTAATAGTTTTTATGAAATAATAAACATATCATCAAAGTAATGAAAGTTAAACACATTCAGTAAAGAAACAGGAATAGATGTTAAAATGATGTCGTTAAAACATTCCTGTAAGTAATATGTCGTGTAGAATAATCAAGTTTATCGAGGTAAATGGGTCACTATCCGAGCTTTTGCAGTGTAAGACGTTCATTAAATGTTTGGTAGCACTTCTCAATTACTTCATTAGGTTCAGACATTGTATTTTGCCTTGCCCAAGGACACAACCAACTCGCTAGTAATCGAACCTTTAATCCCTTGGCTAAAAGGCAACGCACTAACCACGGAACTATTCGATAGAACTATCACCTTTGTTGAATCACTATTGACCGTTTGTGGGTTATTGCATGCTAATTACTCCTAAGCTTTATTGAGTTTAATTGTGCCATTAAATGGAATAGTCAGTGCCGTTGCATTTCCCCTTTCCTGTTATTTTGTATTATTAACGTTTATAGTGACATAAAATAAAAACAAATCATCAGTATCACTAGTGACGGTATACACTGCAGAACTTCCGCATTATAGGATAGCTTGGTGGGTTGGTGCATCACCTTTCAGTCGTGAAATTGTTTAATTGGAGCTGTGCGCTTGCTAATAGTTAGTGTTAAAACACACAACAGTTTACTCAAACGTTCGTCGGGCAGTTTTGCTAAGTTCCTCGTCATTAAATATGTGCTCGACGTCGATTTTATGAATTTAATTTCGGTAGATGCACCAGTCTCTTTAAACATTCCGCCACACGAGCGTACTAGCCTAAAGTTATTTTTGAATTTTTACCGCAAGTTCCACATCCGCGAGGTTCTGTCCACACAAAGATATGTCGATGGTGGTTGGGTCGTAAAAAGCGGGGTTTCTACCATCGTACCGACAAAGCACTGATGCTAAGCTCCGGCCTGCCATACAAAACATTGTTATAATGGGAGGATTTTTGAATTTGATCTCGAACGACATCTATTTCACCCTTTGAATAGAGGCAACATCCGCCCATCAATTGGTTTGGCCTCCGTAACGGACAAACCCGCTCTAATAAGAGTGATTCGGATGGGAAGGTGTATGGATGTTCCGAATCTTTTTGAGTTTTTTCTCAATGTTCTTTTAAATAATCGTTTTACTCCGATGATTTTTTATTCAATTGTAACATGCGTTGGTTCAGTCACATTGCAGACTTTTACTTATTTCGCTTCTATTTCGATAAAATTTTAGTTTTAAAAAGTGAATTTTGGTTTAACTGAATTTTACTTAAGTCAGAATATTCGAATATTTCACTTCGTTAAACGCCAAAACGTCTTTAATGTACTTCCAGATTACCAAAAGTTGACAGTTTTGCAATTTTCTTTTATTGCCAGTATGTTTTCATTTTTGGCCGACCTATTGGAGACCACTGCAACATTATTCACTCACCATCAGGGCACACTTCGGTAGAGAACCCAGTTTCTTTAAACCAGATTGGTTCAAATGTCGATTCGTAGCGAAAATAATCTGTTGTGCCATTTATTTGCTGCTTGCCTTTGAAGATGGTCTTTGGGCAGATTGGCGCTTTAAAATAAAAAGGTTTTTTTATGTTTTGACCAAAGGTACTGCAAGTAATGTAATATATACGTTTTTTAACTTAATGATATATTTAGTGCAGATGAAATGACTGACTTTACCATTCGGTAACAATATACGTTCTTCAATCACATTTTCTCTATAGAATCCATGCTGGTAAATATCAGCACCTGCTTTCTAATGCTATATGTAAATTGCTTCGGCCTATACGTGCTAAAACAGAAGATTTGGTAACCCATTTGTGGGGGGTTTCTTGTGAATACCCAAGGTAATTAATCTGTCGATTGCCTGTGTGATCACGCCGCTCATATTTTTTATTCATTGGATAAAACACGAATATGCTTAACTTCTAAAGTGGTGGGTGGCCTTACAGTTAACGGGGGCAGGCGTTGACGTGCAAGTGTAGCCAAACCCGAAGTCGTAACAAGAGGCTCCGCCGCAGGAGTGAGGAGGCTTACAATCATTTCGTACTGCAATGCAATAGATACCCTTAGAAACATTGAACGCAGTAAAAAGTGCATAATTTATACGATTCCAAGAATATTAGCTGGCAATTAAATATCAATAGCAGTAACCAATGGAACTAATAGAGAATTCGGTAGCCTTAATTACATGCTAGTGCGGCTGCCAGAAAATATTATTAAGATAGAAAAACCTACTTTAACCTGATGGCCCAATTTTAATAGTTTACCCTTATTATATATATATAAAATACCTAAACACTGAACATAACGTCTCAACAATACATTACCCATGCTGCTGTTTTTTTTACATGTTTATAACATTTTGAATCTACTTAAGCTATATAGGTATACCTACTTGCTTTAATTTTCCACTCTAGAAGGTTGCCACTTTGGCCCCAGCCAGCATTTTTGTCCGTTCTGTTAACTATAACCGCGAACGAACAGTCTGTCGTTTCGTTTCGGATGACGTCAAACTTTGGCTGGTCTGCTCTAGGGTCTTCGGGGTTTGGAATTGCCCTCGCAGTTCGAATTTTTACCGGGGAATCAAAGCAAGCGATCATGTTTATGTCGAGGTTGATTTTTATCAGCAAAAGTCGAGTTTTAGACGATGGGAATCTAATGACTCCGTCCTCTTGGAATAATAGAGCTCGATTAACGAATGGCTCTGGATTTTACCAACCAACATTTAAAGTGAAAATAAACTTACCTAAATCTCGTGGATCATCTTTTTTCCCGCAAGCAGTTTCCAATAAACATACGACAAGAAGCAGTAGCTTGATTTTTAACAGAGTTCCCATTTTGCAAATTGTAACACTTGCTTTCAAACCTACAGCTAGAGTCGTCGTGTACGTTTGAATTATGAGTTATATAGGCTAAAAAACATGGTGTTTCATCATGTGTGTCGCACGGATTCTCAGTATGACCATGTTGCTTAAACGACGACATGTGTTTTTGTCAGACCCCGTGAATCTGCTAAAAAAAGCGATGAAATTTATGGAAACAAGAATGGTATGCAACATTGTCACCAGAAGAAGCATGTATTAATTTATAATTTACAAGTTGTATATACCCGACAATTAGTTAGATATTCCCAAGACATACAGCCTAACAAATCTTGTATTATAATATCTCCTTGTGCATGGCAAATGTAATGGAACTATAAGACAAGGTATATTATATATATCATTGGAAAGCGTTACACTTGCTAAGCAGCTGGATGAAATCTTTAACGGCAGTTTTACCTGACAGCAAGAAGAAGTTTTGTATAATCAAGTTTAGATCGTTAAATTAATCACAACAATCAACGCTGACATCCCGAATCCCCCATAAACCTGTTATACGTATGTTGGAGTTACTTGCAGAACGCCTTGCCCGACATAAACATACCTCGTGTGGTGATTCACGATACCAAATATAAAACAAAAAATGTTGGAAACACAAGTCACACCGAAAATAGGATTGTCGAAATTCTACATATAGTAAAATGTTTAAGAGTAATTACGTAATAAAGATATGTATGTACACGCTTTAAATACCAACATGTGTAACTTTGTCAGACAGCGTATCGTAGGTGGATGGGGAGGGGGTCACCAATGATAAGCTGCTTTTAAGGACACTCCTCCAAACATAATAATGGTGTTCTTTACATTCGTACCGTGATGAGATTTTTCTTAAAATTTCGTTTTTTTACCGTGCCAATTTTCGAACTCTAATGGGCTCGTCACCAGGACCGTTTTCCGTTTTTAGGATAAGAGTCGGTAGGCCTATATGTACCGATCGCGTTAACCATTCGGCCACACATAACACACTGCAATAGCTTCGGTCACTAGGAGGCGTGCGCGATGCAATTTGAGGATTATACCCATGTGAGACAATCCCTTACGTAATCGAGAGGTAATCTGAAGATTGTCCGTGTAATAACAACCCTTGTGTTTTTCCATGTACAAGGTTAAACATGATTGTCCTATCCCATCCTTACACCTGATGTATCTAGGATAGGATATTCATGTTTATCCCGTGAATGGGGAAAACCAAGGGGGTTAACAAACGGGCGTCAGATCACCTCGCCCCCATCGTCGGTTACTAGAGCTATTGCAGTGTGTTGTATATGATAGACACGTTCCTTCAATTTGGTAGAACCCATCAACTGCTGGGTTCAAGCAATGTCTGTAAAGTGCCTTATTGCCCAGGAACACAACCGACTAGCTAGCGACCAGTTTCGCACCTGCAACCTTTCGAGTGAAAGGCGTCGCACTTACCCGCTAGAGTGGCTAGAGTCCAGACTAACCGGCCGGACAAAACATATTGAGTAAAGTGTCTGAAACATATTTTGAGTAAAGTTTCTTTTTGCAAAACATAAACTGATGGTTTACTCTTGTTCTGTTAAAATTTAGTTTTCGTGAAACGACATCAAAATCTGCATTTTAATCTTCATGTTAACAACATATATTGTTCGTTTTTAGAAATCATGTATTTCATTTTTTCTTCGTTACGATTCCCTAGAAAAGATCCTATTCAAACCTAAAACAAACATATCTACCCAGTTGGCATGTTATACTTCCCATACGCATGTAATTACAAATGCAGTCACATCACAAGAACCTGTGTGACATAACAATGGACTCTGTACAATTAGTAAACTTATTTATCATATTATGACGTAATAAACACCAAAGATAAATTTTACATGACTCTATAAAGAACTGTGCGAAAACGTTTCCGATTTTTTTACTTTTTATTTGTACTTTAGTAAACGACTACCACGATACGGCATTTGCCATTTCATTTTATCCTTGTAACCATCAAGCACAGTTAATGTTTAAATATATTTCAAGGGATGTGATCGCGAAGTACAATAAGAAGAAATATGTAATGACTTAATAAAGCGGAAAAAATAACTCCAAATATAGATTATTTATGAAACAATACCATTTTCAGTCAATCCACTTCATTGAAGTTTACGAAAATGGACTAAGAATCTGGCACAACCAATGACCGAATGACATTAAAATACCGTTTTCGAAAATAATTAGAAATAGTTTAAGGTACAGTATATTTATAGATGACTGTACAAAACTAAAAGAATGTGCGCATTTCTCCTACAGCAACCAGCAAATGTTCTTCGGAATTTCAGCAGCATATAATTGTAATCGAAGAGTTATGGAGAAAGGCTATTGTATACGGGACACGAACTTTTTTGCGCAACAATTTGTATCCCTAGTATCCGCTATTTACTAAGTCACTAAGATACAGAGTATTTCAATTGTGGTGAAATACATATATATCTTAAAGCAGAACGAAAGAATGACTTGCTATAGATATAATTTATTTGTCGTTGTACGCACAACTTTCTCAAGTCCTTGTTTAACATTTTGGGATATTGAATAATTTTAAAAATAATAAAAATATTAGTGAAATCTCCATCACAGGTCGTAAAACAGTTAGTCATCACCTCTCTAAGCAAAATAATTTGACTTGCTGCTTTACTTGGTGACATTATCTGTTTTACGCCGAAATATTAAAAATGAACTCTTGAAAATACGACAATATAAATACAATGGTGTTGTTTAGCTCATATAACGTTAAGAAATACAAGTTTCCTTGAAAACAACGTACAACTGGAATACATATTTACAAGAAAATGATTCAGAGGTAAATAAAATGATTTAACGCAGAGAGAGTATCCAGTTTTTATATGTAAAAATGCTTAAAAGTGAAAACATAATTTAGTCCGCAATTGCGTGTGACATCTACGTCAATAACTTCATTTCCGTGAAAACATCACTAAAACTACGAGGAAAGTTGGATAGATAGCGTTTAAACGAATATATGGTTTTGTCGTACGTATATTCGTACCACGTAGGGGAACAACATGAAAATCAGTGACATGCTTCCGCAAAAAGTCTGATTACTCTACCAAAGTTTGTAAGCCCCGAGGGCGGGATGTTTCAATTTGACCAGATGTATGTTAAATGTCGCGAGCGATAGAGTTTAAATAAGGGGATCTTCAAAAACTAATGCAGAATAGGTTTAATGAAAATAGATGAGAAATAAAAATAGGTTTTTATAGGTAGTAAGATTATGTATTCGTAACTTTTGGAAAGAATGGTCACAAAGTGAGTAACAGAAAAATATAGTACAATATATATATAACAACTACCTATATGAATATATATATTGAATGTGTAGAAATTTGCCAGTTTCAACGTGTATCAATAGGAATTAATTCATTTTTACATCATAGTTAACCAACCTACTATATAATTACATATAAACTGCATGTCAATTGCATTTAGTTGAGTTGTTGCTGACTCTATTCAAGCATGATTAAAACGGAGGAAACCGCTACAGGATACCCGAGGGAAGGTTATATTTCGCAAAAACATCGAAAATCCTCGCGGGTGGTGGTATATGGTCACACAAAGCGAAACCAGTGTGAGCTCAGTGCAGATGTAGATGGAGATACGTGAGTTGCGATGTTTCTAAGGATTTTTATATTGTAAATCCATGAAAATGATATCCTCGTTTTAATAATTCGTAAATTTAAGCGACACCCCCTATGTTTGTTTAAATGACAAGCAACAATAGTGCTTTGCAGCAGTTACCCCCAACCATTGGTCTATACAACCGCTATTTCTTTAACTTGATTTTTGATTTTGTTTATTTCTTCAAACTGGTGGTACACCGTAATTGACATTGAAGTATCCGGTGAACAATCAAAGCAATTATTCGAACAAATATAATCGCCGATAGAGTTAGTACTAATATTTTCCACCAATTTGACATACATTGAAAGTAGCTAATAAAGCATGTTTGACTGATTGGCAGTGCTGTCTGTCATATACAACAGCACAGTTATGTAACAATTACAAAATTGGCACAATACGCCTACATCGTAAAAGTTGTATACATTGCAAATTACTAATAATATTCTGTTTGTGAAAAAAATCTCATGTTTTACATGAGACTAACCAATGACAATCATATATCAAACAATACAAGGAAGCTTAATCCATTCGTCGAAGCACACTTGACTACATTGTTCAGTTACCGCAACTAACGATTTACCTTTTTATTCGATTAATCCTGTAGGTCCAAGTAACGTCCTCAGCCTTAAATTGGTATACAAACAACTGGCTAGTTTCAGCTATGTAGTACACACATCACATTGCTAATTTTACTCTTCAACGAGGCAAAATGTAATGGAAAAAATGATATTATAACGCCTAAATGTATTGGCACAGATTATATAAATTATTTCTGGAAAGACTACAACCAAAATCATTTTAACATCATATGAGTCGAGTCATGTAAATTTGTTTAATGTGCAACTTAAAATTACAATACGATTGATTATGCCTATTTTTGTTAAAAATATTATACTTACAATTTTTAGAAACTATTTAACAGCACACTAATCTATTAACAGGGCGCTACACATTGCAGTCGCGCAAGAAAACACTGAAGCTGTGTTGGAAATACTGGCTGTACTGAAACGAAACGGTGTTTCTCCGAATATTAACAACTATTTATTGCAGGTAAAGTGTTTTTTGTGATTGGATCAAGGAAATGTGCTGTTAAATTACGATTAAAATGCTTGGCCTTGTTATTGTTTTCAGATTTAGGCTGACTGTCATAATAAAATTATTTCAATTGTATTTGTGTTTATCAATAGAGCTCGAAAAGTTCAAATTATTTTTTGTGAGTTTTTTTGCTGTTCGAAGAATACAACAACAAAATATAGGCCACCAGAGAATATATTCTACGCAATAAACATGTTGCTCGAGTTCTGTTATATTGTATTAAAGCGTATAACAAGAATAAAACAAAAGCATTTTATTTGTTTGTTAGAGAATAACAATATTAAATGTAAAGAACGTGGCGTGTAATTGAATAAAGGTGATGATACCAATTTTGTACTTTTTTTAAATAAAATAAGATAAAGTTAAACTAGTAAAAATTGTTTTAATAAAAAACAATATAGTTTTAAATAGAGCTATAGTAGAAACAACATTCATTTATTTATATTTTTGTAAAAAGGATGTGGAAACTGTGCAGTTTCTTCATTTGGCCTTTAAGCCAATCGTTTCAATTGAATGCGAAAGTTTCATGCTTTAAGCCACAACGGAAACTTAAAGCCAGAGGCGAAAATTTACGTGATGTCGTCTGCTGTGCTAACCGGGTAATATTTGTGGTATCAAAATCGAAAGAAAACTCTCACCCCGGGCTATCGCTGACATTTAAAAGTAACCGATTGAATAAAAAAGTATTGCGCCTTTACCTTTTAGTAATTATTTTTACTGGTAATCGGTGTCTGTATTTTGGTGTGTTTCCTTATAGGTGAACTGGGTTAGTTTAGCTACAAAATATATGGACTAACAAACAATATCGGAAAATACCAAAAATGTAGCATTATTTGTTATCATCGACCCCTTCGAGGTGGATTGCAAATTGCACGATTGATATATAAAGACTGCTGGGTAGAAAAATTGGCTTTTTGAATTTATGGAGCTTTTCACGGGTTTAAACCAAGAAAATTCACCAAATTACACTAAGAAAATTCTCAAAATCACACCCATTTGGACTTTACGCTATTAGTTATTATGGGTCCCATTTGGAAAAATGGGACACATATTGTTTTTGTCCGTTTTTTTTTTTCTTTTTTTTTTTTTTTTTTTTTCGTCAAACGCTTGACAGGCATGGCTTGTGGCAACAACATCTATCAAATGGGGTAATGGAATAGCAATACAACTTTGTCATTTATTAGACAACATGGTCTAGATGTGCATAGGCCAAAATTTTGGGGCATATACCCAGGGGAATTCCCCTGGGAGGTGAAAAACCAAAACGAGTATCTTTTTTTAAAAAAATCCCGTTTTTAGGCATAGAGCTTGAACGACTACTCCAATTTCAATTAGATTTGGTAAACTGTAAGTGCATTACCCCCTGATATACCACTTAAAAGAATTAAAAAAATTACCCAGGGAAATACCCTAAAAATAAGATTTTGTTTTCAAATCATGATTGTGACAGGCATGGCTTGTGGAAACGACACCTACCAGAAGGAGTAATGGAATGGCAATACAACTTTGTCATTTATTAGACAACATGGTCTAGATGTGCATAAACCAAAATTTTGGGGCATATACCCAGGGGAATTCCCCTTGTAGGTGAATAACCAAAACGGTTTTTTTTTTGAAAAAAATTACCTTTTTTAGGCATAGCGCTTGAACGGCTACTCCAATTTCAATTAGATTTAGTAAACTGTAAGTGCATTAGCCACTGATATACCACTTAAAAGAATTAAAAAAATTACCCAGGGAAATACCCTAAAAATAAGATTTTGTTTTCAAATCATGATTGTGACAGGCATGGGTTGTAGCACCGACATCTATCAGAAGGAGTAATGGAATTGCAATAAAACTTTGTCATTTGTTAGACAACATGGCCTAGATTTGAAAAAACTGAAATTTTGGGTAATATATTTAGGGGAATTTCCCTGAGACGTTAAAAACCAAAACAATATTTTTTTCTAAAAAAATGAGCTTTTTTGCGCATAGCTCTTGAACCGTAAATCCAGTTTGAATCAGATTTGATAAAATGTAAGTGCATTAGTAACTGATTTAACACTTAAAAGAAATAAAAAAATTACCTAGGGAAATACCCTAAAAATAAGCTTTTGTTGTCAAATCATGATTGTGACAGGCATGTCATGTCGCCCTGACATCTACAAGAGAAAAAATGTATGCTCAATCCAACTTTTTTATTTGTTAGACAACATGGCCTAGATATGCAGAAACCAAAATTTGTGGGTAATATATCTAGGGGAATTCCCCTAAGACGTTAATAACCAAAACGGTATTTTTTCTAAAAAATAGCTTTTTTGCGCATATCGCTTAAACGGCAGCTCCAATTTGAATCAGATTTGGTAAAATGTTAGACATTTAAACACTCTTCCAATTAAAAAAAATCAATTATTAGGGTATTTCCTTTAAAAACGCAGATATTTTCCTGAATTATGATTGTGACAGGCATGCCATATCGTACAAACATCTTCAACAAGGAGTCGACAAATCAGACAAGGAATTGACTAATCAGAATAAAACATTAAGAATTGTTATACAACATAACCCACATAGGTAAAAACAGAAACGTACGTAGTAAACCCAGTAGAAACTTATCTAATAAACCCAGTAATCCCCAAAAACCACGAAAAACGCTTAAAAGAATGCTTTTATTTAAAACATTTGTGGTGAAATGTTCGTAAATCTAACACGATTGTTCTTTTTTTATCTACACATGGAGAAGAAGTTTGGTTTGATAACTATGGGACCCATGCGTTTATGCTTGCAGAAACAAACTACATACTCAGTGTATAAAATACAAAATGTGGTTAGGGACCCTGTATAGCATGAATATATGGCATACAACATGTGTTTTACAAATGGTGGTGGTTAAACACGTGGTTGACACTCTCTAGTTAAAAGTATAATTTTGTGGGTTCGGACAAAAACGTGTTAAAGCTTAACCACTACTGTTACTAATACGAAAAAAGTAAAAATTACCTTTCATGAACTACCCTAAAATTAAAAAAAATATTTCTCTAAATCATGATTATGACAGACATGCCATGGCGCCCCGACGTATCCAAGAAGTAGTCGTCAAATCAATTTGAACTTCAATAATTGTTTGGTTACATGATCTAGATATGTAGAAACATAAATTTGGGTTAATTAACCCAGGGGAATTCCCGGAAGCCGTAAAACACTAAATTCGGCCTTTTTTACTGTAGCGCTTAACAAGATGCTTTAATTTAAAATATATGTGGTGATATGTTTATCAGTTGACTATAATGTATTTTTAAAATTTTTAAAAAATAAACAAAATTCATCCGAAAATACGCTAAAAATGAAGATTTATCCCTGGTTTTGGATTGTAACAGGCGTGGCCAAAATTTTTTAAAAATAAGTTTTTGAATTGGATTGAAACATCACAAATTGATAGATAACATGGCTAAATATATACAACTGGCCTTTGGACTAAAATCCCAAGGGAATTCCCCGTAGTCGTCAACAATACCGATTATTTTCCAGATAATTAGGTTTTTTCGACTATCAAGCTTGACAGAAAGTTCCAATTTAAATCAGATTTAATGAAACATTAGTTTGTTAATCCATGTTGTTTTAAATACAATAAATTAAAAAATTACCCATAAGAGTAACCAAATTAGGATGTGTTCCTGAATCTTGATTGTGCCAGACTTGCTAGGCCGAAAAGTCACCTCCGACAAAAGTTTTAGGAGCTCAAACATCATTAAGTGGTGTTAGATACCATTATGTCGGTACGCAAAAATAATCCGGCTTGGAAAAATAATCCTGGTATAATTCCTCGTAAAAAAAGAAACTATTTTTCCTGGAAATAGCTTATTCCGAGCACTGTACAATTAGTCCAATTCAGATTAGAGCTGGTAAAAAGATAACTAGGGAGAGCTGGTGAATAGATAACTGTCAACCACTAGTTTAGGGCTAAATTTTTGGAAAAAGTACAGTAAGGTTACATTTTTTAAATGTTGTCTAATGAAATCCTAAGTTTTATTGCGATTTGATTTATCCCGGTCTCAAAACGGACCATAATTAATAATGTTTTATATACAAAAAAGTAGACAAGTATCCTGGTAAATAACCCACATAATTTTAAAAATTGTCCTCGAATTATGTTTCTCACAATTATGCAACTTCTTTCGAACTTTCTGTTCGGTGTTATGTGTTTTTTCGGTGCTTAGATCGATAGTTCTTGATTTAACTATTCATTTTAGGCACCAATACACATTGCTATCATCGTTGACAACCCTAGACTGGTGGAGTGTTTGCTACAAGCTGATTCCACCTCCTGCCAAGTTACTGATCGCCACGGCAACACCAGTATTCACTTGGCTGTGAAGTACAGCACAGAACGAACTCAATACGCCACCCTGCGGATGCTGACTAATTTTGTAACACCAAAGACACTAAAAGAAAAAAATATCTATGGTACGTGTAGAACAATTTAATAATTGTTGTGTTGGAAAGGAACAAAATGCGTTATTGTCTTCGTGAACCCACAATGAATATATTAGTTTAGAATATGGTATCTTGAAGTTTATATTGTTGTATTGTAATGAATAATCATCTCGTGCCCATTGTCGAGTTACCGGATCCATTAGGTATTGTACACACAGTCAACTAAGCACGCGGCTGAAGGCACTAAACGACTGAATTATGCAGACGCCTTGGTAGGTTTTACGACGTTCATGCAGACTGGGTGGAAATGAGTCATTCCGAAGTACTTCTGAGCACAACCGAATACCTACTATTATCGAACAAAATCTACTTGAATGGATTTTCTCCCTATACAATAAATATATATATATATATATATATATATATATATATATATATATGATAATTAAAATTAATATTTTTTTATATTCAATGAACGCCAGACAAATGTTATTCAGGTGCTGTTAACATAAATATGTAGATTGTATTTAATTTATAAAAAAAACAGTAGATCTTTTTAGTTATAAACATCTAGAAATATATGCAAGTGTAAGTTTCAAGTATAACAATGGTAAAGATGCTTATCGGTGCGGAATTTTTTTACTAGAATATCATGACCATGATTTCTTTGACGCAACAAACCGTGATGATAAAATTGCAAAAATAGTGGCCGGCGCCTTTTTTTCTTGTCACGAATTTTGACGTTGTATTTTTCAAAAATCCCATGCTTTAAAGTAGTAAAAGACAGTCAATAAAGATTTTGCGGATACGTAATTTTGTACCATGTGACAAATAGTAAAATAATTTTCGTCTTTAAACTGATCAAACTGAAATATAGTTAAAACGTGAGGGTAGTAGGATTAACCTATCGGACAAAGTAAATAAAAGTTAGCTTGGAAGATTGTAGATTTATTTTAAATATGTAATTATACATTGGAAATTACAAACTACCCTATATTTAATGATATGGCTCGTACAGGTATAGATTTATCCCTATTGCTCCTACGGTATAATGATACGCATTGGAACCTCTTTGGTGGATTTATATCAGCCTCAGGCATTCCATCTATTGGTTGTATCGTTAACCTCGTGCATCTTACCCGCGGTGCTATTGTAAAATCGCTGATATCGACCTCTTTCGACTTCCTATTGGACCGAAACTTTCACCGCGCACAGCTATCGTCCGCCTAAACGGTTCCTGTTACGCGTAAGGATTTAACATTCAGCAGATTTGAAAGGTCACGTTTCCCGATACCGAAACCGAGGCATTTCGACAGGGAACTGAAATAGTAGCGATGTTTTATCTACCAAGAATATAACACACATTTTAGTTTTACTTATAGCCGGGTTAGTATATATGGTGGACAGTGTACACATTAGCTAAATGAATCTTTAAAAATTCAGCTTTAGTTAAGTCAGCCTAGGTGTTTAGATCCCACGAAGCAGCTTTGTGATATTATATTGGTATAGAATAAAAGTAAAAGATCCGCTTTTTCTCAATAAATTCCACTTATTTGGTTGGAGTCTAAAAATAAGATTTTTTAAAAAAAATCTTGCTTTAGTTTTGATTAATAGCATATCACGTGGTTTCATGCCCGCGGCAATATCCGGTTCAGTGACGCATGTAGCAATTCAGCGTGTGCGCCACGCCAATACCGAAACCAAAGATCTTTCGCTGCATTCTTATTTTTGTAAATTCGTGGGTTGCGTGTGTTTTGTTTGGACATTTGGTCGCTAACCGTCACGGACCACTGAATGTGCGTGCACCAATCGGTTTAGTACGAGCAGTGCGAGGTAATTAGGTGATATTTGTATAGCTGAGTAATTGATTATATAAAAAAAAACTATTATACTTAGGCTACAAAAGTATGTTGTATCATGCTAGTTTTAGTAGCCTATACATTTATATTGGTTTGATACACAGCGCTGTGGGCAGTATAAACTATAAATTGTCAAAATGACTCGTACGTCTGTGCTCTGATGCATAGATTTTAAACGAATTTCATAAATTTAGCCCACGTACTGAGTGGATTTTAATAGTTTCCTGAATTGCCCGGTTGTTTTGAAACACTGGGTGTAATTTGGTCATAGGAAATTACCCAGTTTGCGTGAACAGGTTTGGCTCCAATTCACCTAGCTGCACAGTTGAACAACGATACCGCCATAGAAATTTTAAATCAAGCTGGCGCCGATATTGACGCGTTGGTAAGTCATTGATATTTGCTAAAAGGGGAAAATGGCAGAAAGTTTAAAATAACATTTTACATTATATTTTACGGGTAATTTTCTCCTGTCAAAATAAATTAAAATTACTAGACTACAGATCAGTGTCACATTCAAGAAAATGTTTATTTTCTACTTCACGTGTTTGGATTTTAATATATATATATATATAATATGTATTAGTGATTTGCAAATAATTAGAGTAATCGAGGTTAACATAGTAACGCGTTTCAATTTCGTTGACAGGAAAATAAAGGAGGGGCGACCGCTCTTCATTTGGCAGTGCGGTCTTCAAACTTTCAAGCGGCAAAGAAAATTTTAGACGTTCGTAATATGTACATACACTTGTGATGTCTAGCCTCGAAATTTTTCAAAAAGATTTAAAGATTAGAAATTGTGTGAAAATTTTAATTTATGCAACGCAACGGTGATAGTGATACCGTTGGTAATATGTACATATACTTGTGATGTCTAGCCTCAAATTTTTTTAAAAAAAGTTTTAAAGATTAGAGACTATGCAAAAAAATCAATTTTGCGACGCAATGGCGTTAGTGATATCCCATTTATTTCAGCTGGGAGGTGACCCTAATGTGCGCACATCGTACGGGGAGACTGCAGGACAGGTGGCAAGTGCAATGGAGAATCGTAGGATGAGCGAGCTGCTAGCTTTCTACGACACATCTGATGTTACCAGGCACGAAAGGTACCTCAACGATGCGCAAGTTGCTGAATACCAAAGCGCGAGAAGGTTCAGTGAACAGGTTAGTTCAAGTTGGGACATCGGTTTAAACGACTATAATCTACACGCAAAACTTTATTTTGTATACCGCATTCCTCGGTTACGGAACTAAACAGCCTTGAGCGATTTGTACAACAGCTATATAAAGTGTAGGACTACATTGTATTTGAAAACTTGGTAAATCACTATATCTTTAAATTCTTGTTTAAGCAATAGCCATGTAAAGTGAAGCACACAAAATCCCCCTTAGAATGGTTTCAAATAGTTATAATTTTATGACCCACAAGTGGCTGGTGAGTCAGACGCCCCTGGCAATATTCGTGTTATTAGCAATCACACTGCACACCGCCTTACGCTTAAAGCGCATTTAGATTAATCCTTTATTTAAAAAACAAACTTACAGTTCGAAGCTGCTCATATTTTGCCGGAAGTGATGTACAATCCGACATTGTTACGTCATACAAGCAAACATAAGAATGAACAGATGTCTTCACGCCACGGCCCCGTGGTATCTCTTAGAAGAGACACACCATTGTTACTCGAGCGCACTCCACCAAAGATTTCGTTCTCTGAACCACCAAGTATGTTTTTAAACAGTGATTGTGAATCCGATACCAAATCAAGCAGTGGAATCTCACCAAGAAAAGTTGCATTTCACTCAAGTACACAAAGACAACCGCTAGGTCAGGTCATGCAGTGGCCGTTATTTTCCAGTGTTCAAGCCAACGACCCAACCGGTTTGAGAATGCACAATATTACACAAAAATACTTGCGAGAATTCCAAAAGCGTATGAAGTCTTCTAGCCATACTACAAATCAACAAATACCAAACAACGCAAGTGCAGTTGTTCCTGTTACAACAAGCCCAAATCCAATCGATGAACCTCTTGACTTGAGAATCGAACCCAAAAAGAAAACAAATTTGCCTTCTGGTATTAAATCAAATTTTCACTCCCAGAGTACATTGCAAGATAAAAGCGCTCGGACAAATAATAAACCGGACAAATCGACAAATCCCATTCAAAATCGGATTATAAGGGATAAAGAACGAGGGCACCCACCTCCCCCGTATTGTTCATTAAATTTCCTTCGGCAACATAAAAACAATACAGCCATCGACATTTCCAACCTAAAAAGTCGTTCCTCAATGCCAGTCAACGGAGGAGAGATTGCCGATGACATTAGAAAACAAAAAAGCTGGAGTGAGGATAATGGGACAAACACGAGAAAAGTATTACATCCTGAACGTACAGTATTTGGGCGGAGGAATAGCGCTCCAGTTGGCGTCAAGAGGGTGAGTGGACCCTTTAAATTACATATATTTAATATACTCCTTGTTTACCTAAAGAAGGTAATGGTGAATCTGTATTATATGCAATGTCTGGTCGAAGCCTACACCATGTTACTGGCGCACAACCATATGAACCATGCAATTTACGACATTGCTTTAACTCACTAAATTTGGACCTTTCAATAAGAAAGCCCCGTTTAAGAAACCATACAGATCCCCTGCAGTTTAAATATTGTTTTCTTTCAGGACATTCGTAAAAATATCGACCTTCGTTCTTACACCGGCTGTCTACCTCCACATTTCCTCCATCTATTGGAATCATCGGGTAATCTTCCAGTGCGGTCTCACAATGCACTTTTAGAAGTGGCGGATGTTTTTCGGCCATCCATAGACACAATCGCGTCTAAACGAGCGACCAAAAGATCATATCCAGCTTCGACACATGATGACCACACCGCGCAATCTGAATATCGCCAAAACAAGACAAGAGCTACCTCACCAACCAACCCACGACGGAGAAGCGAGGACCAAAACTCCACAGTTCATTTGTCGCCGACTGTTATTACCTTGGACACCATTTCGGAAGACGAGAAGGATGAACGTTTTGAAGGTTACAGGTTGATATTTGTTTAACTTAGCATTTTTAAGTTTAACTTCTGATAATTTTTATTTATATCTATATCATATAATGTTTTAATTTACAGAAAATAAAGCCAGCATGACCGCTTCTGTCGACGAAAGAGAGACAGGTCGACAAAGCGAGTTTATAACAGCGGCAAATGCTTATAGTAGGCCTACTTGGTCCACGAATCAGCATACAGATGATTTACATGCTAGTTCAAAATTATTGCCAATCCCGCAACTAACCCGAACCTCAACCAACACTTCGGCTAAACTTTGCACGAACAGTAACTCTAAAACACTGTCGGTTGGTTTTGACTTTGACATGAAAACACGTCATTTCGTCAACATCACCAACAAGCACACTTGTCCAGGGTGTTCAAAGCCAGTTAAGAAAGACACCGCAGAAGAACAAATATATTACTGTTCAAGGAATTTGAATTCCAGGTATAATTTTTACATCTCGTGCAATACGAGATAACATATCACTGCACAATAAATATTTAATAAGAAGGGTAAAAACTTAAATTTCCAGTATACTGAGAAAATTGGTCAACCGTTAAAATATCTTCCACACCCCTCTTGCGTCACCGAGTATTTTAAATTTGGAAGTTTATTGTTTTAGTCAAGCAAATTCTGCTGTGTTTGCATTCTGAAGGTATAGAACACTGTTTGGCTTTATACATAATGGGTTGTTCAGCTGAGCATGACTTCGAACTAATTACTTATTCATACCATTCACATGAGTAACCGAGTTGGAAATTTTGTTTATAGATACACATCAGCCCCCGGGATAATGTCACCAAAGTTGGTATATTGTTCTCAAATCGACAGAAACTCTAACAAACCCGAGACCAACAAAAAGAAAAAGGTAGAAATGCTAAGCGAAAGCGGTACTACGCCAATATCGACAATGTCTCAGGGAAATTCGCAAAGAAATTTTATAGCAGATAATACTTTAATTCGGATAGATCAAAAGGATTCTTATTCTAAGAAAACACCGTGTAATATTAGCAAGAACACTCACTTGGACGGATTTACGAAGGTCTCGCTGTCCGATTCGGATTACATTGATTATGTGTCAGAGGACTCGGGCACGGATACCTGGGAAACTGACCCGTCTCTTACTGATCAGTGTAAAAAAGAAACTCTTCTCGTCAGAAAGAACTCACTAGACGCAAAACTGGAAAAACTTCGATTTAGAGCCTTGGTTCAGCACCAAAATAGGTACCGAGCAGCGATTCAAGCAGACAATGTCAACCAAAATACAGACAATGACCTCAGCGACGATGACCTTTTGGCAAACTCTATTCAGGATTCTGAAAGCGAATGTGACGACCTTTTTGATGTACCACCCGCACCAAAGAGAGCTTTCGATGAAACTCAAGAAAAAACCGCAAAGAACACCAAACATAACGAGCTAGCTATAGATGTAAAGAATGTATACACAACTCCAAAGCTGAACAAAAATAAAACCCCTAACTACAACACCCCAAAAACACTTCAAGCCCCAAAATATGTCCAATCATTGGCATCTACTTCACCTGCTTTACATCCAGCCATTTCTGCATACCTCCTTCCTATATTTCCTCAAGTTGCAGTTATGAAACCAGTTTACCAACCCTCCCCGCAATTCATGAACGGAACCTACGCAGCACTTAACAAGGTAATTAGTAATTGCAATCTATTTTATTTTCTTTCTTCCGTCTTCAACGAAGCTATTGAAGTCTATCAAACCCTAACCAATTTGCAAACAGTTATTTTGCGACTAAAAGTAGTATTTTTTTAACGGGTGAGAGTTTAAATATTACCTATAGGGCATGATTAAAATATTGCCAGTATGGGTCGTCGTTTGACGAAGTTAACAGTATATAATTAGGTCGCTTTATTTATTTGGCCACACAAGCGTGATTAAGAGTTTTTAATGACTAAGTTCGATTCCTAAACGATTGTCACTAAACTGTTTTGAAACTTTTTTGTTACCGAGCCAAGTTTCGAACCCATGATAGGCTCGTCACTTGGATCATTTTTGTTTCGGTCGATATATATATCGGTCGCACTATCCATTCGGCCACACGACCGTACACCGTTTTGAAACTTTTTTTCAGAAGTTAGTTTTGCTGATTAACAACGACCTCTGGCGAGCTCAAAATGACATTCCAAGAGTTAGAGTTTTCCCACCCGAGAAGCGACAACCCGCGACGACTTCCTCTGACGAAATAGACCTCATTGAACTTGAAATAAGTGACGATGAAGAAGCTGTTATTCGGGTGTGATCTTCTACTTATAGCGCCTCATTTTTCCTTTGCGTTACTTTGCCTAGATATCAATCGGCACAATGTAGCAACGATTCAATGAAAACGGTCTTGCACGTATGTTTTCTAGCTGAATATGAAATTATTAATCGACAATTTTAATAAAAACTAAAAATATTTTTATTGTTAAAATTCGAAGGCCTTGGGTTGTGCTGTATGAAAATAAATTTCTTTGTTATAATGTGCATGCAATAGACAATATTCTTCCTTGAGCTATACTAACAGACATACTTCGCTTTCATAGAGATTTGTTTTATTAAAAGTTATGTAAGTCTAACTGTAAATCTGGTACTGTTTGTTTTTACTATGTAATTCGACGATTTTTTCTCATAAGGCAAATGAAGCAAAAGTTACTAATAAGGACACCTATATAACACCGGGTAGTGCTTTATATTAAACGGCATCATTAGGATAATCCTCCTGTTAGTTTAATTGGTTAAAACATTAGATCATATGAATATATACCTAAGGATAGACAATATATACTTTATAAATCAAAGTTTTAAAGTGATAATTCTTATATTAGTAAACCTTGCCAGATTTATACCTATACCTATAGATTTGGATTTTGGACATATGCAGTCTAAAAGTGTGACATTGTTTTCTACATAGAAAAACATAATTCCCAGTCACTTATAGGATTTGTTTTTGTCTTCAATTGTAACAAACTGACACACAATATCGCCCCTGTTTGACACGAAGAGATTATACAATCAGGTGAAAAAATTTAATGTTGCCACTTGACATGTTAAATATGTGCACGGACCCTTGATTGTACACAAACTCCCGTCACATCAAAATATGTAAAACGTAGATTTTGGGTATTTTTAGAATTTGATAGCTGATATCTTGGGTCTCGAAAGCATTAGTTATTCTAAATTTATATAAAAGTTGTAAACATGTTAAATAATTTTGGAGAACACGGACTCAAAACAATTTAGTTTAACCCGTTATATACACCAAAATATAAAATTCGCATATAGATATCACATTATAATAACACTGGGCGCTAAAAACCAACTACAGAGAATTTCTATACGAACAAATGCGACCAATACTTATGGGAAAATCCCAATGAATTAACCAAAACCAGTGATTAGTCTGCTTTAACGCCAAAATTTTAAAAGGAAGAAAGGAAAAAATAGCAGAAAAATTTCCGACAGACAATAATATGTGAATAACCGGGTTCCGGCATTTTCGGGCCCGGTAGTTTTTGATAGCCGATATCATAAAATATGCAAAGTTTTAAATTACGTTTTAAATGTATAAAATGTCCAGTCGAGTCCTGCCGAATTTTATCATCAATCATAAAAAAAATAATTTCGTGTCGTAGAAAAGAGAACTATTATAATTACTGTTATAATTATGACTAGATCTTGCAAAATCCGCACCGATTAGTGTCCTTGAATCCCAAACGATATTAGTGTCCTTGAATCCCAAACGAGCTACAGCTCTGTTATTTATTTTAATTTGAAAGGAGCGGTACGGAGTTTCTAAGGTACAAAAATAATTATCACAGTAAATTTGTCCCTAGTTTTCGATGGTAATATCGAGCGAGCGCGCCCAGTTTTCCTGCGGTTTTATAGAGGTTGTTGCGCTATAGCTGCGATAACATCGCTATATATTGATTTCGTTGTTTGGTAACCTTTTAACTTTTCGATCAAGTCAAACAATTTGGTGGAATAATCGGTATAACTTGGGCTTTGTGGATCGCTTTATCCCAAGCTTCCGGCACGGCACAGATTAATTTGTTGAATTTTGTAAAATTGTCTATAAGGTAACAGTTATCTAATAAGTTTCCCGTAACTCCTTGAAGCTCACATAGTTACCCTCGATGTTAATAATTCGTGATTAGTTAGTTACCCCGGCCTCTGCCAAGTCCACAATGAAGAATGTTCTATTGCGCGATTTGATATTTGGGTTCAACTAGAGGTAGCGAGGGTCGTTAATGCGATCAGGGCGAGTTCCGCTGGAATATACACGTCTAACAGCTACTGCGTGGTCCAAAGTGCGCGCAAGGGGAATAGCCGGACGATGTCGTTGGACGTCTCCCGTAACTTGGACTGCAGCGTTGCTGCTAATGCCGCTTTACTAAAGTTTTCATTTTCCACGTCTTTCCAGGCTGCGTGGTAGTCCGGGTCTAGTAAGTGTTTCACCCACCTTGCTTGCAATGCCAAAATATAGGCGTCAATATCAAGCATTTTTGCCCCTCCCTCACCAATGTCTCTACATAGCGTTGTTCTCTTGATGCGTTCCCATTTGGACCCCCATATGAAGTAAAAAATGCTTTGTTTAAGTTTTTTTAAGTCCCTAGGTGGTGGCGTAGGTATTACACTTAGTTTGTACTTCAGTGTTGGTATCACTAAGGATTTAATCACTGTTAGTTTGCCAAGTAGAGTCAAGGTTCGAGAGGCAAATATTTAATAGCGTTTTTTTTATTTACAGGTTCCGTTTTTTATTTACAGGTTCCGTCATTTTAATATTAAAAAGATCTCGACCATTGTTACAGCGACCAATAAGAAATACAATACCAATATATTTTATCTGGTTATTATGCCACGGCAATCCTTTATTTAAAGGGGGTTTTGAATCACATCACCTTTTACTGACAATGTAAAACGTTATATTTCAGTAGGTTTATTACGCAGTCGGACATTTTTCCGTAGTTTTCCAGGATTTTGTTATGCTAAGTTAAAGCTTTTAACCTCCTCGTCAAGCGTTATCAAAGTATCGTCCGCCAACATGGAAATTTTTATCTCCTTCTCTCCTTCTCCTTGACTATTATGTCCGGAATTTGTGCCGATCGAATTTCCACCAATTGCCAAAACGAATAATGTAGGTGACAATAGTACAGCTTGGGTCGGTATAAGAGGTTCTAATCCAATTTTGAATATGTTGACCGAATCCCCATCGTTTTAACATTTGATGACGAACGTCCAGCTTAACGTATCGAATGCTTTATAGAAGTCCACGTTAAATATTGCCCCCTCAGGTATGCTTTCAGAGTCACAATAATCGATTAAGTTAAATAAAAGTCGAAAGTTATTGTCTATATACCTGTGTTTCATGAACCCATTTTGATCGGAAAGTATCAAAGGGGGAAGGAGGCTCGCTTATTCTGTTATTTATTACTTTTGAAATTATTTTATAATCGACGTTCAAAAGAGTGATTGGGCGATAGTTGGTCGCTAACAATAAATTCTTGTTGGGTTTAGGTAATGATGTTATTTCCCTGTGCTTTTGCGTTTCCGGCAGATATCCGTTTCTTTCTGTTAAATGGAGCGCGTACATAAAATAAGACTTTATGGCAACCCAAAACAGTAAAATTCGGCGGGCAAATCGTCGCTACCAGGAGACTTATTGTTTTGCAACGTATCCGCAGGAATTTACGACATTCTACTTCAGTTATGGCATAATCTATGCTCTTCGCGGTATTTTCATCCAAACACGGTAAGTCCAGTAAAGACAAATGTGAATATATTTCCTCGGTGTTGGCGTCGCGCATTTTTTAGACTTTCATAAAATGTGGCAAGTTCGTTTACGATTTCTGCTTGATCTGTTAAAATAGCGCCATTGCTCTTGGACCGGTGTTCTACAAGATCGTTAAGTTGACATTTTAACCTATTTAACGTTTCTACATTTGATTGTGCAACTATTGGCGAGTTGGCAAGAACGGGCTCGGCCAGTTTTATTTTATTTTCGATACGTAGTTGTTTCGCTTTAGCCGCTTTAGATCGCTTTAGCCGAGCGCTGAAGTTTATACATGTGCCCATGAGCGTGCATTTTAGAGCATCCCTTCTTACCTGTGCATTCACGTGGTCAAGTAGATTATTAATGCCATATTGAGTAATCGCATTTTTAACGGTTGTAATAAAAGCGTTGTTATCCAGCAAGGAGGTGTTTAGCTTCCAAATTCATCTGCCGCGATCACTGGTGTCCGGTTTCAGGTATACGATATTGTGATCTGACTTTATGCTAGGGGGACAATATTGCAATTTGTTATTTTTGGTATTATATTTTTAGAGGTTAGTAGGTAATCTATCCTGGTTGATAAATACGGGTTAGCTTGGAAACGGGTGTACCGCTTCAACTGCGGATTTCGAGATCGAAATACGTCCACCAACCCGAGTGTTTGCAGATGCGTACGGACCACATTAGCAGCTGTTGGCTTATTTCTTGCTTCAGGGCGATGGCGGTCTACACTGTTAAAAAAATTCGTAAATATTACCTCAAAATCGTGTAAAAATTTACCTACACCAACGGGTAAAGTGATTTTACAACAATTCGTTGTAAAATTTATTTCACCTCCCGCTGATCATGGATTAGCCAATCACAGACGATATAGATTTTAGGCGCGAAAATGTTTTATTCTTGTCCAGACTTGTCCGCGTTATAACCGAATAGGTCTTTGAGTTTGCTTGGTTAGATTAAATGTGTAGGCTACCGGTATTAAATAAGAATTAATTTAATATTCAGCTTATAGGAAAGAAAAGTTTGTGTGTCTGAAGGTTCGAATTAATACAAGGCATGACTACTGTATTGATTTTGCTTATTTAGTCTAAATACCGTTGTTTGTAGGCCATGTAGACCTATAGAATGTATGTAGTTCGCCTCTATTTTATTCAGCTGTCTGAAAGGGATGTACTACTGCGGAAGCTAAAGAAATTTGGAAATATAGCCGAGCCAACCCCAATACCTAATTTGAAAAGAAGAATCATATGGCTGTGGCATACACAAACAAGTGGTGGGGGTTTCAGAGTCCTCTGACACAAGCAAAGTTTTCACCGAACATAAAGGATGGCTATTAGAAAAATATAGCAAAGAAAAAGTCATTCATCTCAAAAATCAGAGAACAGCACCAGCAACCCCCCATTCATTGCTGTTTATAGGTATGTCATGACTGACTGTATGAATGCTCATTCTACTATTGTTTAGCTATGTTTCTAGATATTTCCCAGCTCTATCAAACATTTGCTGTGAGTATACATTTAGTGCGGACACAACTAATTTACAGAAAACAGAATTACAGAAATGACAGAAATTTGATACTAATTTACAGAAATTACAGAAATACAGAATTACAGAAAAAATCCATTTCTAATTTACAGAAATACAGAAGAGAAATACGGAAAACAGAAATACGGAAATACATGCAAACCTGTACTGGGTTGAAATATTAACGACGGAAATGTCCCAAATTTACGGAAATTAACCGATTCTGTTTTCTGTCACCGTTTTAAACGACAGAAATGTCTTAATTTACAGAAATGAACCCGTTCTTTTTTCTGTCAGCGATTTCAACGACAGAAATGTCCTAATTTACAGAAATGGACCCGTTGCTTCTTCTGTCGCCGTTTTCAAAGACAGAAATATTCTAATTTACAAAAATGGACCCGTATCCTATTCTGTCACCGTTTTCAACGACAGAAATATTCTAATTTACAGAAATGGACCCGTTCCCTATTCTGTCACCGTTTTCAACGACAGAAATGTTCTAATTTACAGAAATGAACCCGTTCTTTTTTCTGTCGTCGTTTTCAACGACAGAAATCTTGTAATTTACAGAAATGGACCCGTTCCATTTTCTGTCACCGTTTTCAACGACAGAAATGTTCTAATTTACAGAAATGAACCCGTTCCTTTTTCTGTCGTCGTTTTCAACGACAGAAATCTTGTAATTTACAGAAATGGACCCGTTCCATCTTTCTGTCACCGTTTTCAACGACAGAAATGTCCTAATTTACAGAAATGAACCCGTTCTATTACAGAAATGAACCCGTTCTTTTTTTGTCACCGCTTTTAACGACAGAAGTGTTCTAATTTACAGAAATGGACCCGCTGCTTCTTCTGTCACCGTTTTCAATGACAGAAATGTCCTAATTTACAGAAATGGACCCGTTCCATTTTCTGTCACCGCTTTTTAACGACAGAAATGTCCTAATTTACAGAAATGGACCGGTTCCCATTTCTGTCACCGTTTTCAACGACAGAAATGTCCTAATTTACAGAAATGAACCCGTTCTTTTTTCTGTCACCGCTTTCAACGACAGAAATGTCCTAATTTACAGAAATGAACCCGTTCCATTTTCTGTCACCGTTTTTTAAAGACAGAAGTGTCCTAATTTACAGAAATGGAACCGTTCCCTATTCTGTCGTCGTTTTCAACGACATAAATATTCTAATTTACAGAAATGAACCCGTTCCCTATTCTGTCGTCGTTTCCATCGACAGAAATGTCCTAATTTACAGAAATGCACCCGTTTTTTTCTGTCGTTGTTTTCAACGACAAAAATATTCTAATTTACAGAAATGGACCCGTTCCATTTTCTGTCACCGTTTTTATCGACAGAAATGTTCTAATTTACAGAAATGGACCCGTTCCATTTTCTGTCACCGTTTTCAACGACGGAAATGTCCTAATTTACAGAAATGCACCCGTTATTTTTTTCTGTCACCGCTTTCAACGACAGAAATGTCCTAATTTACAGAAATGAACCCGTTCCATTTTCTGTCACCGTTTTTAACGACAGAAGTGTCCTAATTTACAGAAATGGACCCGTTCTCTTTTCTGTCACCGTTTTCAACGACAAAAATGTTCTAATTTACAGAAATGGACCCGTTCCATTTTCTGTCACCGTTTTTAACGACAGAAATGTTCTAATTTACAGATATGAACCCGTTCCATTTTCTGTCACCGTTTTTAACGCCAGAAATGTTCTAATTTACAGAAATGGAACCGTTCCCTATTCTGTCGTCGTTTTCAACGACAGAAATATTCTAATTTACAGAAATAAACCCGTTCCCTATTCTGTCGTCGTTTCCATCGACAGAAATGTCCTAATTTACAGAAATGAACCCGTTCTTTTTTCTGTCGTCGTTTTCAACGACAGAAATCTGGTCATTTACAGAAATGGACCCGTTCCATTTTCTGTCACCGTTTTCAACGACAGAAATGTTCTAATTTACAGAAATGAACCCGTTCTTTTTTCTGTCGTCGTTTTCAACGACAGAAATCTTGTAATTTACAGAAATGGACCCGTTCCATTTTCTGTCACCGTTTTCAACGACAGAAATGTCCTAATTCACAGAAATGAACCCGTTCTATTACAGAAATGAACCCGTTCTTTTTTTGTCACCGCTTTTAACGACAGAAGTGTTCTAATTTACAGAAATGGACCCGCTGCTTCTTCTGTCACCGTTTTCAATGACAGAAATGTCCTAATTTACAGAAATGGACCCGTTCCATTTTCTGTCACCGATTTTTAACGACAGAAATGTCCTAATTTACAGAAATGGACCGGTTCCCATTTCTGTCACCGTTTTCAACGACAGAAATGTCCTAATTTACAGAAATGAACCCGTTCTTTTTTCTGTCACCGCTTTCAACGACAGAAATGTCCTAATTTACAGAAATGAACCCGTTCCATTTTCTGTCACCGTTTTTAAAGACAGAAGTGTCCTAATTTACACAAATGGAACCGTTCCCTATTCTGTCGTCGTATTCAACGACATAAATATTCTAATTTACAGAAAT
>CH002991.1:110166-188849 GCA_000149265.1 Ciona savignyi | reverse complement strand
TGCATGATACTGTTGTCGATTTGTATTTACATTTAAACCATCCGTGTTGCAAAATTTATGTTTGTTATGGTTTGTTCATATAAGCTGTGTTGTATAATATTGCCGAAAGCGAGTACTGACGAATGATGCTGATGTGAATTATTTTCCCAGTGTTTTAGGCATTGTAAGCTATCTTCAGCGAAGGTTGGTATGTGCCAACATAAATATACTCATTACGGTTTCAAAGTTGGTGCAGTTAAAGTTACAGTTACTATTAGAAACTAAAACTATTGTAAATCCTCACCATTATTCCTAATAGTAGCTTCAGTCTAAGATTGTCCAATCAATAGCGGCCTTTACATTAAAATTAGTTTATTGGTTAGTTCGTTAATTGTGGATCACACCTTACTTTTGTTTGCGCGGGTAGGATTAATCTGCGGTAACACGACTTGGTTTTAAAGAATATGTTATCTTAACAGTGCGGAAATATGATAGTGTATAACATTCGGTCTCGATATCAGTAATTCGAATACTCGTTATGTCCGTAATTTAGATAGCTGATGATGCATATAAAATCCAAATGGATTAACCGCCAAATACAAGTGTTGTTACACAACTTTTCACGACCATAGCCCTAAGAGTAATATATTTATTACTTTATATCCCTTTTTTCTAATGACGTGTTTAAACAACTGTTCGTTTTGCCGTCTTTTCCTGGTCCTGTGTCGTGATTATATTCGTTTGCCATTTTTAAAACTAAAACTAAACTAAACTTTCTTGACTTTCAGTCGAATGGTTGCAGGTTCCAAAATGGTGGCTATTTAATCGTTTGTTTCCTTGGACACGGCACTTAAAGGCTATGCATGAACTCAGTGAAATTCTGGGTTCTTCCAAATTAAAAAATGTCTTAATCATACACAACATAATGAAATAGCTCCGGAAACGCGACGATGGGCGCGAGGTTAGTCTAGTCTAATGGTTAAGTGCGTCGCCTTTCAGCCGACGAGTTGCAGGTTCGAAACTGGTCGCTATAGCTAGTCTGTTGTGTCCTTGGGCAAGACACTTTACGGACATTGCCTGAACCCAGCGGGTTAATGGGTTCTACTAAATTGAAGGAACGTGTGAATCATACATAAAAACACTGCAATAGATCCGGTAACCCGACGATGGGCGCGAGGTGATCTGACGATTGCCCGTGTGTTAACCTCTTTGTTTTTTTTCCATTCACGGGGATAAACATGAATATCGAAAAAAAAATCAGACGATTAACCGTGTTTTAACGCCCATTGCGTTTTCCCATTTATGGGGTTTACAAATATTGATGGTTCACACGTGGTGGAGATTCGTAAAAGTTTTGGCCAATTAGGCAATACGGTTATTACTTTAAAACTCGGCTCGGTAAAAAAAAATACGGTTATTACTGTACAGTCGTGTGGCCGAATGGTTAACGCGACCGATACATATACAGACTCTAATAAAAAAAAACTGTCCAACAATTGACGAGCCCATCATTGGTTCGAAACTTGGTTCAGAAAAAAAATACGGTTATTACCAAATTATTTGAGATTTTGGGCTGCTGCCGAGTGGCGCTTCTGGCGTGTACAGCTTGGCACTTGGACACAAAAATCCACTCTTATTCTGTCACTATTTTATGTCCATTATAATTTTGCCAAAAAAATTGCAATCAAACCTCTTTGATTTTGTTAAACTTGACATAAACGTAGATTTATATACAAATAAAATTAAATTGCCTAAAAGTACTTGTCTATCTCGACACCCGAATAGTTCATGTTACAGCTCTCGAAAGTTTTCGTCACTAGGTGTCTTTAGTTATCAATGCCTTATGGCTGATGAAATAACTTGATACCTTTTTGTGGGAATGGTATTAAAATTGGTTGTTAATCAGTTTGGTCGAACTAATAAAAGGTTGAACTGGTCAAATAAATAAAATAGTGTACTAAATCCGAATAAGACTATATACCGACGAGGACTAATAGTCTCATTCAGATGTAGACCTGAATACTTGCCCGTATGGAAAGTACGTCAATTTTCGACGAGATCTCGAGTGTGCACGCGCCAAATATTTAAGTGTGCAGTGTGCAAACGTCTAAGAGTGCACACTTCAAGTGTGCACACCATCTTTTTTTCATTACTGTTTTACCAAAATCTTAAAAAAAACATATTATTCTATCCTCAATTTTTCGTGTCTGTCAGCTGACGTATCTATCTACATAACAAAAACGTACTGACAGTAAATTACCCGAGGTCCAGAGGTGGGTTTACAGGTTTGTTGGAAATTTTACGATGTTTATGTTTAAACATTGCCAGCTTGCGAGCGTGTGTGAAATTACCCAAGTGTGCAAAGACGCGGGGGTAAAAAAAAACTCGAGTGTGCAGCTGCCGTACTTTCCATACTGGAATACTTGAATGGCCACACAGCATTTTGGGTCAGAGCTGGCTACACAATTGGACATTTATTTAATTTTATAGATTTATGTTAATGTTAAAAAATTTAAGAGGCATGGTTGCACACTCGGCAATAAATAATGGGATGTTGTTTATATATTTAGTCCGGCCTGTTGGTGTAGCGGTTAAGTGCGTCGCCTTTCAAACGACAGGTTGCAGGTGCGAAACTGATCGCTAGCTAGTCGGTTGTGTCCTTGGGCAAGGCACTTTACGGACATTGCCTGAATCCAGCGGATTAATGGGTTCTACCAAATTAAAGGAACGTATCTATATTACATACAACACACTACAATAGCTCCGGTAACCCGACGATGGGCGCAAGGTGATCTGACGATTGCCTGTGTGTTAACCCCATTGGTTTTCCCATTCACAGGGATAAACATAAATATCCTATCCTATATATTCGCATCTAGTGTTTATTATACTACAGGATTGCTTGGAGAGCATGGATCGCTTGAAACCCTAACCCTCCAAGCTATCCTGTAGTAATTAGGATTATCGGGCATATAAAGCTTTTGCTGCTAGTTACTGACCGTATGTTAAAATTACAGTATTTTTTATAGCGAAAAAAGGATGAAACTGTATTAAAATAGTGACATATTACTATCTTGTACTGCCGGAATATAAATAAGTTACAAACTGGGTATCTATAAGCAATGTCAAATGTGTTAAGGTTAAGACCTTACAGCTTCTACCATAAAGTATACAAAGTGCTGCAGCCTGTTGAAAAAAGTTCAAGAATAATACAGGTAAAAGGACTTAAAGTGTAGTTCTAGAAATTGGATTATAATACAACACTCATTGTGGACTTTACTAATCTGCGGGACAGCGCAGCAAATGGGTGAGCATGGACAACACCCTCTTTTGCTGAACAACGGGACGGGACTAATATGCAGGATAGTAGGAAGAGGGGGGTATGGGTGTTTTCGTCATTGACACAAGGGGACAGGTAAGGCACTAAGGTTATAACATGGAGGGGTTGGGTTATATTATGATATACCCTTATCACGTCTC
This sequence comes from Ciona savignyi, assembly GCA_000149265.1. Classification (NCBI taxonomy): domain Eukaryota; kingdom Metazoa; phylum Chordata; class Ascidiacea; order Phlebobranchia; family Cionidae; genus Ciona; species Ciona savignyi. The sequence goes on along the minus strand of CH002991.1, from coordinate 185,390 downwards.
ATGTTAGGGATGAAAATCCTTCCCGCTCATGATATAGTCCTACCGTGTCCCGGTCGTGTTATAACCCGCTCATGTTAATAATGAAATAACCTGCCCTGCTCATGAAATAGTGTGTTGCCCTGTCCCATAGATTAGTGAAAAGCCCCTCATTGTAAAATAGACACTTGTTCTTGGAACTAGATTAGGTTTGGAAATCAATTGAATTTGTAGAATAAACAATTCTGGGTCCTTATTTTATGAATCCGACTGAGATACAAATTGAATTCTTCAAGCTTTGCACCCTGTTCTTATATTTATGGGAAAATTCATAATACTGGGATGGCATTACCGGTACTGTTTTTGAGATATGAAAACATAAAAAAATAATCAGTAAAGTACTAAGTAATAACAAATTACCTAACTACCATTTTTACAGTATTTGTCACAAAACAGCCAATTTGCAACAAGCTCTTTTTTATGCAACCAGAATGCTCCAAAAGGTTGGTACCTATAAACATGGTTGTTAACAAAAAGCAGGTGCTGCCAAAAGAAGTTGATGTTATAGTTATATCCTTGGATTTCTTGCATTTGCTAGATTTAACCCATTTAAATTTTAAACTGCCACTTCTAAGCGTTAATTTGTCTATTTAATTATGTCAATTGCGTAAATGCAACAGATTAGTGTAATCATAAAGATTCATAAACAGTCAATAATTGATATTTCCCTCTTTTGATACGAATCACTTGTTAAAATTAATATTTTTTAGTTTTGATATGGTACCAGTATGCCGCTATTGTCACTTGTTAGAATACACAGTGTGAAGCGTAGCAATGTGAAGCACCCGTTATAGCAATGGGTAGCACCCGTTATAGCAATGGGTAGCACCCATTATAGCAATGGGTAGAACACATAGACATTGTGTAGCGCACTTAAGAAAGTGTTAATAATTTTAACCAATAAGAATTATGTGAAGCAGTCATATTAATACGACCAGACAAAAAAGCGACAAGAACAAAATAGTTTTGACTTTTTGAAGGAACAATAACAGTTCTAACCACTTGTTTTAACCTTAACAGGTCTTGAAAAGTTTTTTAAACCAAAGAATAAAGATGATACTGGTATAGAAAATGAAGGTAAGTGACCATAGTAAAAGGCTTGAAGACAAACATAATTTGTAATATAAACTAGAGAGTATCAACCACTTGTTTAACCACCACTATTTCTAAAACACACTTTGTACAAGCAACGCACATGAAAGAAATAAAAAAAAATATTTTAATTACCGGTACAACATTTGAATGATTATTTTATCATTTAAAATCAACTGCTTTATGTCTGAACAATGTCAAAAATAAATTCATAACATTGTTATATTATAATCTATAAATTTAACAATTCTCGCAAGATCGCAAACAAAATTAAAACTGTAAATAGAAGGATATTAAGAAACTATGTATCTCATAGTAATTATATTTTATAACACAAAGTAGTAGCCTAGTTGAAATTTGCAATTTAAAGAAAACACTAAAACTTTGTTCTTTGGTTATATCCCCATTAGCTAATATCAGATAACAATACTTAGATATCTTGCTTCCTTTGAATATATATTGGTTTGTTTTTGTTTATGGGGCACAACACTGCACATTTTGTAAGGTGGATAATAATTTACTTTAACTTTTGTATACCAAAGAAATGTTCGTGTCGATGCCATCCACAATCGGCATCCAGCTTTTTTAACACAAAGGTTATTACTAGACAGTAATCTTTTAGCACCGGAAAACTTATATCTTTAAGTTATAATTACACTTCATGACTTATCGGGTACTTCAATTAAAGAAATAGCTTTAAATTTTTTAGATTAAGCATTTTCCAATGCTAGATTTCTACAAAAAAGCATGCATGCAAAAGAGTTTACTAAAAATGGTCTATGACGTGTAAACTAACATTTTTTTTATTAAATCAGGTGTTTGTCATTGCATTATTACTTTACTGGTCAACAGTAGGTCCGGAATAAAAAGGCTTCAGCAGGGTTAAGTTAGAATGCATGTTAGTTATATTTGAATGGTATTTGAATACATTCCTTCTGGTGTATGTAATAATAAATTCTTTAAACAACCCATATGGATAAACTTGTTACATGAATATATATATATATGATTTATTTTTGCTGTTTCAATAAAGACAAATCTAAAAAAGAAAAGAAAACAGAAAGTGATGAACATGGACGAAAACCAAATGACACAAGGAAAAAAACATCCAAATCATCCGAACAAGAAATGGATGAATTCATGAAAGCAGCGGAAAGGTCGATATCAAGAGTATGTAATATGCTATTTGGTATATCTTGATGCTACTTTTACACAAGTCTACTTCTGGTACAGTACTGAACACATTACTTAATTTTGTCTGTGCATTTGGTATTTTAAAGTGCGTAGGAATTGATTTATTTAAAAACCTGGTTAGCATCTAGGAAAGAGAAAGAATAATAGAATATGGTAAGTAGCACTTACCGGTAAGTTCTTAGAGACTTTCTCAGTAGTAAATAGTCCAAAGCTCATCTAACTGTTATACTGAACTGCTTGGTAATTTAGAAAAAGTAAAACATTTTTTTTATTTTGATTTCTTTTTTCTAGTTCTTCAAAGATGGTGCAGGAACGAAAAGTCCAGAAATGAGGAACAATATAATAACAATTATGCTACTGCTGGCAACAATTATTGGACTACATTACTATAATCAGCAGAAAACTGAAATAACTTGGAAGGAATTTATATCTCGATTTCTTGCCAATAAACTAGTCAGTTTTAATTTTGTTTTATTTTTAGTATTGGTATTGAATTTTTTTTATATTCCAACAAAATAAGGTGGAAAAGATTGTTGTAAAGGAGTCATATGGGTTACTTAACAGACAGAAGTCCTTAAGAGCCGAAATCACTGTTACTTCTATGCCTGGACAAACTGTAAGTAATACTATATTCCAGGCATATAATACAATAGATCTTTGTAGTTTATAAAAATATAATTAAATGTTAGCTGTTTTAGGTCTGGACAGTTGGAAATTCTCCATAATTCTGAAAACAGAATTGACCTACCTCCTTAGTTTTTACCCACATTTAGCTTGAAAGAGTTGTCAAATTAATGTTCATGAATTTAATTATTGGTTGTTAGCTCTATTGTGGAATTCTCTATTGAACTGAAAACAAATTTAATGGTCTATCATTGATTTACCTGGAATATAAATGGTCATATTGCAAGCTTAAGTAACCTACAACAGATAAAAAATTACATAAATTAACCCTTATATCAGAGTTGCGACATAATATCTAAAACGAAAAAGTTCAAAGCTAATCTGCAGACTGCAGTATCTGATAAACTGCTAATTAAGGGAATAACTATCAATTCAAGTTGTGGTTACAAGTTACATATGATACTGGGCAACAAAAAACATGTGCTATGGTTTATTGCACAACATAAACGAACACGAAGGTATGTTCAATCAAAAGTCCAGTTTGGAAAAACATTGCTGACAGACACAAGAATAGAACTCGCGTTTTTTTTTAACTTTTGCTCTGCTATTGTTATTAGAAAATATTTCAGAATGTGATTTAGTAAAAGTACATAATGATTAAGAAAAATAAAGGGTACGCTGGAAAATCCTTCGAAATATTATCTAGACATAAATAGAATGCTTTATTAATGTGTATGAACCACCGGGACACTTAAAAGCAAAAAACTTGATATAAGAGAATTTATAACATACCACAGATATCTGAAAATCCTGTACCCATTATCAACCATTTTCAGGTTAATCTGAAAATATTTTTTTTGTGAAATTTAAAGACACATGAAAAATATGCATAATGATCAAGAAAAACTTACAGCAGTAAAATAACCCAGTTTATCATTTGACACCCCCTAAATATAAATTTTTGTCATAAATATACTCCATCGTTAACGGCATATGTATTAAAGACCTAGACAATCCATATCTTAACCCCAGGTTTAATTTAAATTTAAAATGAGTTTTTGTAAATTTTGTATCCATACTGAAAGCTTATAAAGGGTATAAAAAGGTTAAATTTAAACCAAATTCATGAAATCATAAACAAAGTAAATGAATTATTATATTTATTTGATATTATGTTATACTGTAGTCAGTTTTCTAGTTTCCTGGCAAAAAAACAAATGTACCAAACTAACTGTGGTTAACTCTTTCTATTTGTTCAAGTTTAATATATTTTTTTATCAAAATTGTTTTCTTCAGTTTACTTTTCATGTTGGAAATTTGGATTCACTTGAAAGAAATTTGGATCACATCCAGAATGAACTGGAAGTGCCAGTATCTGAGAGAGTTTATGTTCAATATGAAAATAGCACAGACTGGTAAACTTGTTTATTACTTCTTAACTTAGCACAAGTTAATACCAGGGTGTTAATCTTCTCTTTTTCTCTGCTGAACAGGGGATATACATTTGCATCAAATATATTCCCGATTTTAACTTTGTACTTCCTGTATCGGTTCATGAAGCAAGGCTCATTTGGACCGAAGGGTAAAACTGGAACTTCAGGTCGTAGAAGCAGTAAGATTTTAAATTTATTTGTTTTTTTTTGTTTTTATGAGGCTCTTACCACTGTTATAAGACTTTGCTGAATGCTTTTTTTCTTATTATAAAACAACTTTTAGTATTTTCCATTTAAACACGATTGTCTTGAGATTGAGATACATATTGATAGACCATGACAAGATTTATATTGGACCCCAACCAGGTGTGGTGAACCATGTTATGGGTTTAAGTTCTTTTGTTTTGCAAAATAGTAATTGTTAACATGTTTTATTGCATAGGATGAGGAACACAGAAATCTGTAAACTTGCTTTTGCTTTATGCTGGGTTATCAGTGCTGCTACAGTGTCCTGAATACTGATTTTCTACCCTTTTTCTAAGACATTAAACCTATGGGTTAAAGCAGTGTCGGCTTAGTGCATTGATCAAAGACACAATCGATTAGCTAGTGGTTAATTTTAATCTAACTATCTCTTAGCTGATGGTCAGACATGCTTCCTGCAAAGCCAAGTTGCCAGACTGACCCACTTTTCACTACACTTTGAATATCCATTTTCCTCATTTAATCCTTGTTTATTTTCATTTAGTGTTTAACCCATTCTCCGTGGGTGAAACAACAGCACAAGTGATCAAGCAAGGCGATATTAAGGTTTCGTTTAAAGACGTTGCTGGTTGCGAGGAAGCCAAAATTGAAATACTTGAGTTTGTCAACTTTTTAAAGCATCCAAAGAAATATGAAGAATTGGGAGCAAAAATACCAAAAGTAAAATTTGTTAATCAAATCATTTTTTAAAAATCTTATAATTATCTATAAAATCCTGGTCCCACCACACTTAGCTGGTGACTTATTTGCGCATACCTCAATGAAGAAGAGCATCCGCTTTAAGCCAATAGTTGTTCGATGAAAACCAGCCACTTCCTAAGCTTGTGGTGTCTTAGACAATGTGCTTAGAAGTCATAGATTAATGACCTTTGAACCAAAATGGTAGAACAGCCGCAATCATATCTACAATACACCGCAGTAACTTCCTATGTGATAAAGCTTATTGCATTTTTTTAGGATAAAACATAAAATTCCTAGTTTCTTAGTTTACAATTTATGTGCTGCTTGAAATTAACATATCATTTTAACAACTGTACGTACAAAACACCTCAATTAGTTTACATTGTGCTATCATTCTGACAAGAGTCTACTTGTGTAAAAGTCATGTTGCCCTTCATTTGATGTATTGTAAAACTTTTGTTTCCTGGTCATAGTATTTCAGCATACTTAACAAGCAAATCAGTTTCTATTCGTTAAGTAAGTATAAAGTTAAAATGTCAAACCAGGGTGCAATTTTATCGGGACCACCAGGCACAGGAAAAACCTTACTCGCGAAGGCCACTGCTGGTGAAGCTAGTGTCCCATTCATCAGTGTGAGTGGGTCTGAGTTTCTAGAGATGTTTGTGGGAGTTGGAGCATCAAGGGTGAGCCAAATTTAAAAAAATTATTTGTTTCTAAAATACTAAACTTCCTTTATTTTTAATCCAAATTTTGTTTTGAATCAGGTTCGGGATATGTTTTCTCTTGCTCGCAAAAATGCTCCATGTATTTTATTTATCGATGAAATTGATGCTATAGGCCGCAAACGATCGCAAAAAGATAGCGGTGGAAATAGTGAGGCAGATCAAACTCTTAACCAACTTCTAGTTGAAATGGATGGTGTGTTGTGGTACATACTTATGTTGGTTATTAATAATTAATGTCTTCACATAAAGGCTTTAACACTGTGGGCACAAATGTAGTCGTCTTGTCTGGCACCAATCGAAGTGATGTGCTTGATCCTGCTTTATTACGCCCGGGAAGATTTGACCGGCAGATCCACGTTGGCTTACCAGACATCAAAGGAAGGGCATCCATATTTAAAGTTCATCTCAAACCACTTAAAAGTGACCTTGACAAAAATGCACTCTCAAGAAAAATGGCTGCAAGGACACCTGGTTTTTCTGGTATCACATCATTCTGAATTTCATGTTTTGTTTTGTTAAGCTAGAACACATTTATTAAATAAGAACTTATGTGACTTAAAGTTTATAAAGTAATTATTTGAAGGAGCTGACATTGCAAATGTTTGCAACGAAGCAGCTTTGATTGCAGCACGAGAAGCTGCTACTTCCATTGAAGAGAAGCATTTTGCATCAGCCATTGAAAGAGTCGTGGCTGGTAGGTCTTCCACATTTTTTCAGGACTTATTTAATTTATAGAAGCTTAACGATTTGTTAAATAAACTAGGTCTTGAAAAGAAATCTCAAGTTTTGCAACCCAGCGAAAAAAAGACAGTTGCTTACCATGAAGCTGGTCATGCTGTAGTCAGCTGGTTTCTTGAGCACGGCGATCCACTGCTAAAAGTTTCCATCGTCCCACGTGGGAAAGGGTTGGGATACGCCCTCTACCAACCAAGAGAATTATATCTGTACACGGCTGACCAGGTTATATATCAGAGTAAGAAAAATCGATGAATAATATCATTTTATCTTAAATCTATGTATAGATACGAGATCGAATGTGTACTGCTTTGGGTGGTCGATGTGCAGAGAAGATATTTTTTAACCAGATAACCACTGGTGCGCAGGATGATTTGCAAAAAGTAACACAGATGGCTTATGCTCAGGTAGATAATATGCAATTGTTTTGCCTGAGTAAATATTGGCATTGACCACAAAATGTGCATCACACAGGTCACACAATATGGAATGAGCGAGAATGTAGGTCAAGTATCATTCACAGATCAAGGAAATAGTTTTCACAAACCGTTCAGTGAAGCAACAGCCTTGCTTATTGATGAAGAAGTAAGCACATCCATTTTACTTCAATTATTTCCATGTTATTATTATCATTCTGCAGAGAAGATTGAGCTATAAATTATTTAATGTTAATTTTTTGTAGGTGCGTAACATCATTAAGGAGGCATATGATCGAACACTTAAATTGATTAACGAAAAGAAAGATTTAATAGACAAGGTTAGTACTTTATGCTGCTGGTTAACAGAAAAGGCCGCGATTAAGCAGCATTTTACCAGCTTGCATTGCGGTTACTTGAGCAAGAACACTTGGAGAGACAAGATTTGATCGAAATACTTGGAGAACGACCGTTCAAGGAGAAGTCAACTTACGAGGATTTTGTTGAAGGGACTGGTGGTGAGGAAGAAAACACTGAACTGCCCGAGGGATTAAAAGGATGGAATGACTCCAGTTCGGATGAGAAAGAAAAATCTGAAACTATTGTTGAAATTAAAAAATAATTACGTATATAAAAAATGTTTGTTTAATTTACGTAGAAAAAAATACAAAATAAGGCACCATGATAAAAAAATATAAACTGCAATATAAGTGTGTAGATAAAGTTAAATCCAAGTTTGAGGCCAGCCTTCCACTTCATCCAATACTTGCAATTCGTTCTTATGTGGCGGACGCAAAATGGAAAGTTAAAAAAAATGTTGTTGACAACTTAATAAAACACCAGCGTTAGGTTTAATAAAAATCACAATTAAAAATATCGGGAATGATTCTACACGAAATCTAAGAGCCAATGTTTTTTTAATGTGAGATCTGACATCATAATATTTCAAGTTCAAATCACGGTGTACGTAAAGGGTTGCAAGACCATTTAACCGAGTTCCGACCGTTGTGCGACTGAAGTAGTTTGAAATGAATTTTAAACTACGAAACGACCGTACACTGACAGCAGTTATCAATGAAATGCGGCAAATGTTTAAAACAGAATATAAATCCCCGGAAAGGTTTGAAGCTTACTTGCTTGTGTAAGGCTCCTACTGCTCGATCTGGAGGAAGCGTTCAACTAATTATTCTCCCTATCTCTACAATGCAAACTGACCTCACAAAACAGCTGTCTTAGATTGTTTTACAATTTAAAATTAAAGCTTTAATCTGTAACCTAAACTCAAAACCCTACAAAATTGATTTTCAACAAAACAACCAGCAGATGCACAATCAACACTTTTATTTAAAAAAGCACTACTCCGCTATTACAAAACTTTACATCTAAACGAGAATACCGACAGCTTGACACAGTGGTTCCCAACCTGGGGGTCGCGAAGGATAGCATCGTACACGTTGCAGACTTACAAGGTCAACCATCACACTGATTTGGTAATAAATGCAAGTAAAACATTTTTGTGTCTTACAAGTGTGGGGCACGGAATCTGCAAAACAATTTAAGGGGGTCACCGACACAAAAAGGTTGGGAACGACTGGCTTAGCACATGCTGCTTTCAACCAAAAACATAGGGAATTACCACCATTGTTACTCAGCAAAAAACTCTTTTAAAAACAATGACTCATGGAAGGTCTTAATTGGTTATATATGCTATCTGGAGCAGTTTCGTGTTGTCGTTGCCAATACGTTTGCCAACACCATTGCGTCTTTGTTTTTTAGGAAAGAAAACAATTTAATTGTTAACTGCGGATTTAATGCTTTCAAACGATATCGATTGCAATGATAGGGCTGGGTTGTGGCAGTACGTGCATTAAATCGGTGGCGTATTTGTGAAATAACAGTGTCAGTATGAGCAAAAAAACGTTTGGGATTAACTCGACTTATACTTTCCAGGTGAAATGCCATCTGGATGTGATTTGTTAAACACTCATCCCTTTCTGTCAAATGGGCGTATTTCTGCAAAGTAGATTTCACCAGACGTTGGAGTTTCACTCCCCGAACTTCCTGTTGTGCAATTATGACGCACATTTTGCAAAAGAGGCAATTTTAAATTAGAGAAAACGCAAATCATTTATTTGCGTCAGTTATATGTTGCCTCCCAAGATGTTTTCTTTCGATCTTTTTGCCATCCTTGTGTTCAGAGTAAGGCCAAAATAAAGCTTTTAGAAATGCACAGCACATTGTCTAAAAGTTCTATCTGCTGACGATCGTCTGTAACTAGTTGCTCTGCATGTCCAAAATCCAGAGGTGAGACGGGACCGATAATTTAGTAAAACTACTGCTGGTCGCAACTGTACACAGCTTACTTGATAGAAGGTTCAGTCCACCCTCAACTTTAGCACTGGCAGGCATACCACGCAAGAAACACCCTTTAACATCTTCGAAAAATAAATTACCTGATTAAGTTTCGATTCCACGCTTCATTATGCTGATATAACAAAAGAACAACAACTATATATAATGCGCAATTATATGTCAATAATGTCCTTTGTTCGTGACTTAAGTTTGTGACAGGTTAACCTGTGTTTCGTAATAAATTTAAACCAACATACAATTATAGAGTACTAATATATTCGCAATCACATCCATTCTGAATAAGCCATTGAAGTGGAGTAATTGTCAGAGTACTTTACGCCCACTGTCACTTTATGTCTATAATCGAACCGTTCCTATAATTTTGGTAGAACTTATTATTCCACTAAGCGCATTGCCTAAAGCAGTGCTTCTCAAATGGTGCGCCACAGGGGTTAGCTAGGTGCGCCACACTTACATTTCGTAAATTTACGACAGAGTGTGCATAGATCATAAACTACTTAATGGTTAGTGTCTAGCGCTCAAGAAACAGTAATTTCGTTGTGTGGAAAATTTGGTGGTAAAATTAAACTTTTAATTTTCCATATTTTTCCTAAATTGTTTGAGTATTTAGCATATTGTTTCGACTCCCCCGTGCAAAGTGCGCCCGTTTGTTTCTTAATTGGTTTCGGGTGCGCCACGAGGTCAAAAAGATCGAGAACCACTGGCCTAAAGACACAAACGAGCTAGCAATCAGTTTTGAAACTCTAACCTAACCCTACAACTAAAAGGTGACGACAAGACCAACCTACCTACAATTCTGATGAAGAAAAATCGGAATCTATTATTTGAATTAAAAAATAATTACATATGTAAAAAATCTTTGTTTAATTTACGTAGAAAAAAATACAAAATAAGGCACCATGATAAAAAAATATAAACTGCAATATAAGTGTGTCGATGAAGTTAAATCCAAGTTTGAGGCCAGCCTTCCACTTCATCCAATACTTGCAATTCGTTCTTACGTGGCGGACGCACGGGGATAGTCTGTTCAGATTTTATGCTTTTACTTCGTGGTTTAACTACCGGTTTGTCTATCTTTGTGTGAAGTGCAGTTGTTTGTACAGTTGGGTCAGAAGTAGGAGTATCAATGCTTGTTGATTGAAGATGAATTGAAACCACAGTATGACCTGTTGGTTGGTCTATCACATCCACTTGTCTAGTCGCTCTTGGACGAGATATGGACCCAGAGTTGTCGTTTAACCGCACTGATAATTTCCTTAACTTTGATCGAGGTGCATAGAATATTTTGCATTTATCATCAATGAAGCATTCTATCATTCTTCCTTTGTTTCTATCATTACGAACGACAGTGCTATACATCTGGAATATAAATTTGTAAAAACTTTCTATCCAAGCGATATATTAATTTAAAACTTAATTACCTGTTGAAATGAAATTAATTGCTTCTTGGTAAGAAAAAATATTTCACTAGTTTCGGCTTGCTTGCATACTGTCCATTCCGGTCGAATTGGAAGCCACTCCTTTACTGTTTCATCGCTATAGCAACAGCAACACAGTACTTTGGCAGCAGCAGGATATGCATGGGCCGTGTATGTCCGCATTTTATGCACACCCAAATAGTAAATGGAACAGAAAATACAACCAACCAGATTTAAAGTCAGTTCAATTGACAGTAGAACATAATACCTTTAACATATAAGAAATTACAATAAGATGTGTATAATGGTCTCTTGGAAAAGGTATTACTACTTACTGATAATAATGAAGGCTTTCATTGTTTGCTTGTATGTTTAATACTATGCCCGGCACAAGAAATAGAAACACATTTTCTGTTACATATACAATGTAGTACCTGCAATATACAAGTTCTTTCTAATTTTTCTTTTATAAAAATGAAGGATAGTGTTGCACACAATCAATTTTACCAATAAATTAATCGGATAGGGGGACACAGGAATCATTAGAAAACAACTAATGCAATAAAGTGCAACAACCGCGACTTTTTAAGTAGTAAAACATGCTGATCAGTCGTTCTCTAAAGTATAATTCCACAAAAACTTAAAAATGACAAACAGATTAAAAAAATGACATCAAACAATATCTTACCAAAACATAAAGCAGTAAGGTTGGTCCAGAAATGCATGATAATATGGCCTCACATGAATAAAAATGCACATTAGACTAGCATGAAATACTGACATGAAATCATGGCTTAAAAAGATGTATGCTCTATATTTATAATCAGCTTGTTGAAGTTGCCGAGACACCTGTACACAAAAAGAAGTTTAGAACAACAAATATTTGTTTTATCCCAACTTAAACAAGTAGGGATTTTTTATTCTTCTGGGATTGATTGTCTTCTGTGAATAGGATCATTATTATAACCCTATTGGAAACACGCAAGGTGCGTTATTACACGGCCAATCAAACGAGCTAGCAGCCAGTTTCGAACCTTAATACCTTTAACTAATAGGTGACGACAAGACTAACCTACCTACAAGTACAATACAAACCTTGCTGAAGTCTGGATACCATTGAAAAATATGATAGCACAAGAAAACACACCAATGTATAACAATAGGAATGAAGATGTACCATGAGAAAAATATGGTAAAAAACACAAACGCCAGAATTCTTGCAGCCAGAAAACTTCCTTTGTAGATCTAAATATTTTAATATTATTAAACCAATATCTAGACAAAGTATCCATGTATTAAACTTAAAAATACTTACAGATATAAAAAAGAGTTGGGGCCATTCCAATCTGGTATTGGAAGCTCTTGAATGACGAAGTGTTCTATCTACCATCCACTGATCCGCTTCATTATCTTTTCTTGTTTTATCATATCGAACCACTCCTCCACACAAAGACATGTATGATAACACCGCCGAAATGTATTGAATAACATGTGTCTCTTGGTAATAGGCTATCAGGTAAAGATTAATGAGCAGCTAAAGGAAAATATAATGTTAATGTTATAAGAGGACAAAAAGTAACCTTATTTGGTTGACACTGAATGTTGTTGATCAATATTTACCTGAGGAAGAGATTCAAGCATACTTTCTGATAATTTTAGTTTATTAAGATGAGTAAGCCATTGTTCTCGTGTTAGACGTTTCCACCAATTTGATGTCTCTGTTTTGTGACCTACATTATTATCAAAATGTGCCAAGGAACCCATACTTCTTGATACAGGAGGGATGGATGAAATTACTTCACTACTATTATCCTGCAAAGGTATTGAATAGACATAATAAAGACTAGCTCAGGTAGTATGTTTTGCAAACCATTTTATCACTATTGTTGTACAGATTATCTAGCTCATTTAAGCTGGATAATGATGCACCCCTTGATCGCTCTAGTGTTGTTGGTTCATACCACTCTGTTGTCGTTCTCCTTTCTTTCTTGGCAACTCCCCTGTTTGATAAAGATTTTGATTAAATTCTATTTGTTAAACTGACCTACCATATAAACTAATTTATAAAGGTATTGTTCTTGGTTTAATGTTTTTTTGCTCAGAACATGTTATAACTTCACATAAATAAATCTTACACTTCTATAAATTTAAAAATGCACAACAAATTACATGCCGTACCTAATATGATCCAACCAGTTTTGTAAGTAAGTGTACGTTAGCTGACAATGATACCAGATGATTGTTAATTGGAATGGAATATTAAGTGCAGTACGAAGAATTATCATTTTCCACGGCACTGATTTTCCATAAGCCTTCCTCAAAAATTGGAACTCCAAGATTGCCATCAATATAGATGGTAGAACAATGAAGCAAATTGAGATTACAAAAGCGTAATACCATTCTCGAATGAAATACATCCCTGAATAAAAACACAATACAGTGAGAAAAAGATGAATGCATTTTCCACTTTTAGGGAGTGCATTTAAAGAATGAAAAAATATCTAGGCCAGACTTGGTATGGGTTTCAGCCTGGTTGTAGCTAACATTAATACATTATAGTATTTTTAATATCATTAAAAAATTAATTTTACTTACGCAGAGTAATAATATCTGTGACAATATCAGCAAAGTACACTATAGTTGTTCCAAAGGTAAAGGCGAACTCTATAAAGAGAAGCCATTTGGTGGGAATATCAGGAAAGTAGCAACATTGTGATTTCTTTTTATCCATGTACAACTGTACACCTTATTTTTAGGGCCTAAATTAACTTGTGTCACCTGAAACGACTGGTATTTATCTACTACCAAGTAAGACTAGTAACAGGGGTTATAATTTTTTAGTGCTACCTCGCATTATAGGTGACATCTGTCAGTATCACCCTTTTTATCGCACACTGTTCTTCAGGGCTCTATATCATTTGGTCTTGATTAAAATTTGTTTTCAATTAATCATAAGTTTGGCGGCCGCTTTCGGTATATCTATTTAATTATATCCTTTTTTAAATGACGTGTTCTAACGACTGTTCGTTGCCGTCTTTTCCTGTTCCTGTGTTGTGATTGGATTACTTTGCCTATTTTAATACTGGGGGAAAAAATGAATAAACTAAACTAAAACTTTACTGACATATGTCTTTATCTTACTGTCAGATGTTACTAATAAAGACATACCTGTCAATAAATTTAAGTACAAGTTTATCAATACTTTTACCACCCGATCCGCCAATTTTTCACCGCTTGTAGAGACATGAAAATGGTCGCTTGTAGCGGGACTGTCATATGCGTTTTATCTCCTGGCAGATGGTTGAAGCCGCACACTGGGCAACCTCCACCTTGAAAAACCCTAACCCTAACTTCTACAACCGGAAAACAGCAGTCAAAAATCGCGAAACGCTTCGTTGCTTTTATACCCTTGAATGGAATTCACGTGAATATTATTAGTTGACGGGGTATATATGAATGGTCCGATCCTATGCTTGGTGTAGGTGTATCTGCTGGGATTGTGCCCTTAAGCGTATGAAAGCAACGAAGCGTTTCGCGATTTTTACTGCTGTTTTCCGGTTGTAGAAGTTAGGTTAGGGTAGGATTATGTGTTAGGGGTTGGGGGTTATGATTGCTCTGGGTGATACTCTGATTGCTGAAATCTAAGCGCCAGAGTTTCTTTCCAAACTCGGAATTGTCGTCATCATAATTCAAGTTCAAATCACGGTGTATGTAAAGGAAAGCAAGACCATTTAACCGAGTTTCGACCGTTGTGGAACGCAAGTAATTTTTAAAGAATTTCAAACTACTAAACAACCGTTCACTGGTAGCAGTTTACATGAAATGTGGCAAATATATGCAACAGAATCGAAATCCCGAGAAAGGTTTTGTAGCATCAGGTATTATCTTAGTTTTGATTTATTTTATTTATGATGTATATATTTTATGTTTTAAATGTCGTTTGAAGTTTACCGACTCTCACGTGTTATCACTCGTTACGTAATTATCACCTTGTACGGGCTTTAGTATAACGTGCCTCAGACCAGATAACTCGCGTCATACTGTACATGAGGTGCTTCAGACTAGTTGACTTGCATTAGACTAAGTAATTTGCTTAGTGAACGAAACTGTTGTATTTGAAGACCCGGAATATAACTAAACTGGATCAAGAATTATACTTGAGAAGAATTTGTTTCTCACCATCGAATTTCACCACAACGGAAATAGTACTTTGTTTAAAAAAACCCGAAAAAAGAAGATGTTGTGGTGAATCGCTGGTTCGATTTGTGAACATTATTCGTTTTTACACAATTTTTGCTTATGTGCTATGTAAACGTGTTAATTACTGGAAAACTATTTTCATCGTATTTACGACCCAGTGCAGTAAGTTTAGTTGGTTTAATATCCGCTGTTTTTACTACAACCTCAATAACCCATTTCCCACAGTTAAAATAGCCGTCCACACCTTATCTGTCCCCGTGACCTTATGTTTATTTGGTATATATTGTCGTGATTCTATGAACAAAAAAACAACTAGCAGAATGAACTTACTTACAGAAATGCCAAATAAAAACAAGAAGTTGCAGTGTGATCTATGTATATAGTTATTATCAGAACTCAGTATCAGCCACCGACGATTGCAACGAGGAAGACAGCCTAAGGTGAACTTTTGGCTAAGCGACGAGCAACAGCCAATTGCGCCTGCCCCTACTTAAGATGGCGTATAACCAATTAAGACATCTATGAAGCGGCAGGATGTGACGAGTGGTACCCTCCATGAGTCATCGTTTAAACGAGTGTTTTGCTGAGTAACAATGGTGGTGATTCCCCAATGTTTGTTTGGTTGAAATCAGCATGTGCTAGACTGCGCGCTGGTGTTCTCGTTTAGCTGTAAAGTTTTGTAATCGTGGAGCAGTGCTTTGTAAAATAAAGGTGTTGAATGTGCATCTGCTAGCTGTTTTGTTGGAAAAAAGTTGCCGATGTACGAAGGGGTATGGGCTCAAAATTTTGTAGGGTCTTTGAGTTTAGGTTGCAGATCCAAGCTTCAATTTTAAATTGTGAAAAAATCTAAGACTTCCTATGTCAGGATTTTGAGTGACAGTCGTTTTTGTGAGGTCAGTTTGCATTGGAGAGAGGGAAAATAATTAGTTGAACGCCTCCTTAAACAATCCGCGACCAAGAGTAATAACTAAAAAACAGGGGCTGCTATAGTTTAAAGCTTACTTGCTTCCTCTAAGACCTCAACGGCTGGATCTAAGGCATTTTTCGCTGTCGTTGACAATACGTTTTGCCAACGCAAGTACTTGTGAGGCCAGTTTTTTCAACGCTCTAGTTTGGCCGAGACCAGTTTCCAGGATCCGCTGCCTTCTATATATACTTAGTAAGTAAATCTCCGTTCCGACTCCCTATGTACCCACATGGAGTGGAACTAAACTCGACTGGCAGCCAACGTCCACTAATTGGTAAAACCGGAAAACTTTAGTATAGATATATTCTTTATTATGTTTTGTGTGTGAGCGTGTAATCGCACAACGCTTTTTTTAAAGCAAAAAATGACGTAGCTGAAAACAACTGCTTTAGGTGTCAATGACGCGACGAGGTGATGTCAATGACGTGACGAGGTACAGGTAACTCGTGTATTTGGCATTGCCTGCTTTAAAGAGTAATAAGACTGATTGCCATTTTCATTAATCCATTCAAGGTGAAAAATGGTTATACAAAAAAGCCAGCTCGCGTATTTAAGTGAAAGGTGAACCAAGGGGCGTGGCAAATTCGAACACACGTAATATATAAAACTGCGCCCACTCTGGGCGATAGGCAAGGCCAGTATTTGCCTTTAGACTTGTGGTATAACACACAAATAAAGCTCTATTCAGCAACTGTATTTTTTCAACGCAAGGTAATTGGCCGGGACCAAGTCCTAGGATCCGCTGCCGTCTATAGCTGGTACATAAATCTCCGCTCCGACTCCATATTTACCCATATGGCGTGGAACTAAACCCGACTGGCAGCGGAACCTCCACTAAATGGTAAAACCGGAAAACTCCACTCGTAGATATATTCTTTATTAAGTTATGTCTGTGGGTGAGTGTATGTAATCGCACAACGCTTTATAAAGCAAATAATGACGTAGCTGAAAACAACTGCTTTAGGTGCCAATGACGTGACGAGGTGATCGATAAGTGTCAATGACATCATAAGGTGATGACAGAATAACCACAGTCGACGTGGATTAACTTAAATGCAGTTTTTGTGAATATGATATCAAAATTGCTATATATTTAACCCCAGTTGCGTCTTCGTCACATGAAGATAAGAAACTAATTATTTAAATGCGGATTGGATGCTTTTAAACAATCGATCCACGCAATTTTTTGGAAGAAGAGAAAAGTTAGGACTGTGGTATTATGTGCATTTGCAAAAATGGGACTGTGGCATTATGTGCATTAAATCGGTGGCGCATTTGTAGAAGAAAACACCCCTCTTATTCCATATTATGTACAAGCAGGGGTACAAGCGCACACATTCGCTCCGCCATTGTATTGCCCTGACATCACTGTGCCACCATAAATAAGTATTGACACCGGAGGTTGATAGAATGTTCAGCTTTTGTTTCGTTATGCCCGTTCCGGTGAGATCAGAAGCAATTGCTGTTTTTTTTGTAAGTTTTTTGTTGCTTGCTGGAAAACATTGCCTATCTGTTGTTTAATTCGCAGACGTAATTAATTCACCTAGCTTGTACTTTCCATGTGAAATGCCGCCTGGAGGTGATTTGCTTCCCACGGTGCAAATACGACGCATTTTAGGCAAAAGAAATTCTTTTTAAATAGAGAAAACGCAAAGCATTGATTGGCGCCAGTAAGTAGTAATATGTTGTTGATCAACTACATGTCCAATGTCTAGGGTTGCGACGGAGTCCGATAGATTAGTATAGTTACTGTTGTGGTAACTTATACACAGCAGCTTACTTGGCAGTAAGTTAATATTTTTAATCTTAACTTTCTAGGCAAAGACCTTCAACATCCTCGAACACTAAACTAGAGAGTGTCAACAACGTTTTGTATCTACAAGCATAAACGCATGGGTCCTATAGTTATCAATCCAAGCTTCTTTACCATGTGTAGTTAAAAACAGAATAATCGTGTTAGATTTACGAACATTTCACCACAAATGTTTTAAATTAAAGCCCTTTGTCAAGCGCTGTAGTGAAATGAAACCAAATTGATCAAAATTGTTGCAGCCGTTCGAGCGCCATGCCCAATAAAGCTAATTTATTTAAAAAAAGTATTACCAAAAAGTATTTTGGTTTTAACATCTCAGGGGTATTCTCATACCTAGCGAAATACCCACTACGGGGGTATTAATTACCTAGGGAAATACCCGAAAAATAAGACTTTGTTCTCAAATCATGATTGTGACAGGCATGGCATGGCGCCCCGACATCCACCAGTAGATATGCAGAAACCGAAATTTTGGGTTATAAATTCAGTGGAATTCCCCTGGGACATTGAACATCCAAACGATAGGCTACTTTTTTTCTAAAAATATGTTTTTGGCATAGCTCTTAAACGGCTGCTCCAGTTTGATTCAGATTTGGTGGAATGTAAGTGCATTATAGCCACTGATTTAACACTTTTAAGAAATAAAAATTGTACTTGGGAAAATACCTTAAGAATATGATTTTGTCCTTAAATAATGATTGTAACAGGCATGGCATGGCGCCACTACATCTACGAGAAGGAATAATGGAATCGCAATAAATCTTTGGTCTGTTAGGAAATATGGTCTAGATATGCAGAAACCAAAATGTTGGGTGATAAATGCAGGGGAATTCCCCATGTACGTCAAAACCAAAATAGTATTTTTTCTAAAAGTTTAGTTTTTGTAAGCATATCGCTTAACGACTGTTCCAATTGTAATCAGATTAGGTAAAACTTTAGTGCGTTAGCCATTGCTTTACCCATTGGAAAAATGTGTAGGGAAATACCCTAAAAATTAAAATTGGTTTCCGAATTATGATTGTGACATGCATAACACGTTGCCCCAACATCTCCAACAAGAAGTCGTCAAATCAGATAATGACTTTAAGAATTGTTAGATAACATGACCCAGATATGTAAAAACAGAAATTTATGTACTAAACCCAGGGAGGGGTAATTCCACGAAGCCATAAAATCTAAATCGGTCTGTTTTGGATTTAGGCTTCATTTTACTGCAGCGCTTGACAAGGGGCTTTAAAACATTTTTGGTGATTCTTTTGTAAATCTAACACGATTATTCTTTTTTAACTACACATGGAAGAGAAGTTTGGTATAATAAATATGGGACCCATGCGTTTATGCTTGCGGAAACAAAACCATGACAGTCCGGTTAAAACTTTCTGGGATGTTGGATAACATATGGGCCTAGGGTATACATATCTGACAATAACGTATATTGTGTAATGAACATGGGTAATAAGTTCGGATTGTTACCCCTGGGATTCATGCGTCTGTGCTTGCATAAACAAACTACCTACTCGGTGTATAAAATACAAATTATGGTTAGGGACCCTGCTCGCATAAATATATACCATACATAAAGTGTTTTACAAATAGTGGTGGTTGTCAATTTCTAGTTTAGCTTTATTTTACTACAGCGCCTAAAAAGGCTTTAATTTAAAACATTTGTGGTGAAATGTTCGTAAATCTAACACGATTATTATTTTTTTACTACACATGGAAAGAGAAGTTTGGTATAATAAATATGGAATCCATGCGTTTATGCTTGCGAAAAACTATGACAGCACGGTTAACACTTTCTGGAATGTTGGATAACATGGGCCTGGGCCCTAGGGTGTACATATGTGACAATAACATATATTGTGTAATGAACATGGGTAATAAGATCGGCGTGTTAGCTTAGGGACCTATACGCATATGCTTGCAGAAACAAAGTATATAGGCCTACCCAGTTTATAAAATACAAATGTGGTTAGAGCCCCTGCTCACATTAATATTTAGCATAAAAATGTGTTGTACAAACAGGGATGGTTAAACACGTGGTTGTCACCCTCTAGTACTAGTTGATAATGTCCTTTGTATTTTATTTAAGGTTTTAATTTGATTTGAAATAAGTTTGCTGCCGCAATTTGTTTTGTTTAATGTAAAGTTTGCCATAGATACTCTATCTATCCATGAGTCAGCAGTTTAACCATAGAATACTTAATGAGTTTTCTATGGCTTAACGGCCATGTATGTTTTTCTCTGGCATACGTTGTGTATTCACTGATATGTTTTACCCGGTACCTCTAAATCTAAATACTACAGGACCGCTTGGAGCGCTTGAATCGCTTACTATACTTTGTAATTACAAAAGCCATGATATTAATGTTAGGGTTGGGGTTAAACTTAGTTCCGGGGTTTAGATAAGTGTTTGGAATATTTTTGGTTTATTTCACATATTTTTTTTTTTTCATTTCTGTCGGTAAACACGACATCCAACCTTATGTAATGTATGTGCTGTTGTCCTATCCCATTAATTTATTTATTTTTTCATGACAAAGTATGGTAAGAAGGTCTCCACTGATACAACACATGTAAGTTGTAACTGTTGGTACTTAATTAATGCAATGGCTGGTATAGCAGGATGTAGTGGATATACAGCGCGAACATCAATGTCTTCTTTTTTAAAAGCTGTGTTACAAAATGGCATCGGGAGACATGTAAAGCAGACCAAACGGATAACATTTAAATTTAGTGAAGCTGCTCAAAGCAGTTGGCAAGTGCGCACATTTGTGGAAAATAGTCTAGTAGATTTTGCAAAAAAACATCCATATATTGTTGTTTATGCTGCACCTGAAATGGAGATAAGGCCAACTATGTCTGTGGAGTATTTGAATGGAAGAGAGGAAATCATTTCACTTGAAAAACTGGAACATGATGAGATACTAGACAAAGTAGAAATGTATGCTAACCGATCTGGATTGGAATTATTACGAATTGTGAAAGATATCCACACAGACCATCCCTCAATTCAAGGACAGTGGAATATATTTACTAATAAGAAAGAATACAATATTACAAAGCCTTTGGATTTAAATACTAAACTGTATAGCGCATGGGAGCATGTTTCTAATCCATGGGAGCGTTATTATAGAAAACATGAGAAATACAGACTCGCAGATCGGCCAAGGTTAAACTATGTTGAAAAAAAAGAAGTACCATTGGGCAAATGGGGACCGAGTTTAAAACCAGTATTTTAATTTTTAAAATGTATTCATTTTCTGTGGCAAGATATCTTAAATGTAATTATTACTAAAATTAAATTATGGCGGAAAACATTATCGTACCAGTTCATTTATAACACCTTTTTTCAGACAAGACATCATGACAAAAAGGACTTTTTTAAACGATAAAAAAATTACATTATTACACTGGTTAGGAGTTGCATATTTCATTGTTACAATTATTGGAGTTCTTTTTAGTTGTATTTTTATAGTATATCCAGTGATGTACAGTAATGCACAAGATTTATTCTGGAAAAGAATTGGTTTAATCTATGTTTTTATAAACATAGCAGGAAACTATATACTAGGAATAACCAACAAGAGCTTCTTTTATAATGGTAAGATAACTGTGCCTTAAGTTGAATTAAACCTAGAATTGATTGTTTTTATTTGCCGGTTAGGTCTGTTATTAACTGATCCACCAAAATCTTGGCACTTCTGCAATACCTGTGATCAATACTGTCCACCTCGCACACATCACTGTGATTTGTGCAAATCGTGTATATTGAAACAGGATCATCACTGTTTCTTTTTTGCCCAGTGTGTTGGATTGCGGAATCAAAGATACTTTATTCCCTATACGTATGTACTATTCTGATTGATTGTCGATTTTTAAGAATCTAATTATTTTTAGGCTTGTAAACTTGAATTCCTTATTTATATGCAAACTGGTCCACTTTCTAAATTGAATATTCTTTATAATAAATAAAATGTGTTAATGTGTTTTATCATAAGTCTTAGATCAAATTGTTATTCTTTTTACTACACCTTTACGGCTTATTCTTAACATTAACAAACTCCATTTTTAGAATGTATGTTGCATTAGGATCACTTCATGCGATGTATGTGTTGCTCATCTATGCAGATATGGTATACGTGCCATTGAGCTGGTCATTCTATGCAGTGATATCGTACACTATACCTGGTATATTATACAACTGGATGTATGACTATGGAGACGTATCTTTTGCTACTGTATCTTGTATCACGTTATCTTATTTAACATTTAGTGCTGGATTTGGATCATTGTTTTTATTCATTTCACAGTGTGTTCTGTTAGTACGAGGGCAGACACCACATGAATATTACAAAAACATTCATACTTTTAATCATGGCATAAAAAATAATATAACACAGCAGTTCGGAAGATGGTGGTTTGTATACTTCATTATACCACTTCCAAGAAAGATGGAGAATGAGAAAAAACTGCCATGGGGAGCACCACAATATTTTAAAAGTGTTTAAATTTAAATGATCTACAGTGCTTCATTTTACATACAGATGCTTGCTACTTTAGGTGATTTAGCATTTCATGCACAACCTGAAAAAATAATTATTTTTAATTTTTGTACTTTTTTATACGGAACTGTATTTTTGTGTAATAAACTTACTTTAGCTTTGGTAGCTACTGGGCCTGACTTGTTTGCTAATCTCTGAATCAAATCATGCAACGATAACAAACTTGAATAGACTGGTGGAAGGTTCCTAAAATTAGTCTTATTAAACATGGAAATATTGACTAATATAATATATGGGTTTATACGAACAGACTAGCATTTAGTGATTGATAGTTCCTCGAGTTCTTCATGTTGCTTAATTCTCTGTACCACGTTTTTACAATCGTTCGAATAAAATCCAAGCTCACCACCACATAACTGAAAAAGTCACACATTGTATATATCATACACATACATGGTTTATATTTTTGCTAAAAGGAGCGAGAAACAATTCTATGGCAACAAATGTTTTACAGCACAAGTTTCAAATTGTTTTATTGTGCCCAAAACCCTTGTTATCATTCACAACCTGCCTACTTAAATGAAATGCTGGAAATGGGCTATACAAAATTAACCAAAAGACCGATAAGTGCATTTTTCAGAAACGTTAATTTTGGTAGCGATATTTTAAATGGTAATGTTGCACTAACATCACAAATTAAAAACTAAGCATTTTACATACTCCTCGTATTTCTTCTTCAACAAGCGTTCAATAACTGGTAAAAGGTCGACACAAACACCAAGAGTAACTGCATGTTTGTGCTTCTCATTTTCTGCTAACCTGCATTTCATTTCAATAAGTCCTATGATAGGGTTTTTATACACTGGCAATCGCCAGATTACCTCGCCCTTGGGAATACGTAAAGCGTTTTCACACAGTTAAATGTCAGATTACTTTACTCCCACCATAGGGTTAAGAACTACCTCAGTGTTTTAATGAAACACATTAACCATTTGGGTTGCATATGTGGTATACCGGTACCTTAAGTTTTGGAATAATGCATTTAAACTCACTGAATGGAAGAAATGTCCGGTATGTGGTATGTCATACCTAAAAAAAAATAAGGCATGACATCAAATAAAAAAACTACACTTTCCATTTCACATCTTTACTAATTATGCTATATGGAGATTTAAATGGCTGCTGGATAGATTTGTAGTATGAAAAGTATGGCTTATTTTAACAAAGTTGCTTATTCTGCACAATTTTTCCATGTGTTAATCTGGTTACAATTAACCAATACCACATCTTCGCACCATTTTTTGATTACAAAAAAGAAAAATTTTATGCAACTGATGATTAACCCATCTTGCCAAGATCTTTATCATTATCCCATTAAGTGGCCAGATGTTATGCACGAAAACATTTTTTAGAAAACTTGCCTTTGGGTGAGAAATGGTAGTATGTCCACTAAGAGACTATCATCATCGGTGCGTAAAATGTATGAAATCAATTGAATTATATCATCATTTTTCCAAAAAGTTAAAGCTGCATTTAATCTCATTGTACGAGACTGCAGCACACTTAACATAACGGCATGGCCCTGCGTGATCTGGTACAAATAAAACCGTAATTACTCACCAAAAACCAGAAACATATTAGAAATTACTTTCAATTATCCCGATTGGCTTTTAACCACAAAACCCGCATGTTGTAATTAGTAGTTTTCGCAAGATATTTGAACTTACTTGATCATGATGTGACATAGAAGACATCCCTAAGATTCGTAAACGTAAAGAAATGTCAAAATGAATATCAGAGACTGGAATCACTGAACCGTATACTGCAAAAGCATAGAGAATAGAGATAGAGTACTTAAACATATACTGTATGAAGCGATATTCTATTTTTTTAGTAATAATCGTTTCGCCTTCATTCTTAGTTAATCAACGCGCGTTTTCGTTGCTATTTAGGTCCTTGTGTTTTGCCCTTGCTTTGCCAGTTACCGTTATGTTGTGCTTTGTTTGTTTTAAACTAGGTTTTCCATTATTGCAGAAATAACCTGCTTATTAACGTTGAATAAAGCAAAGTTAATCGACTGGATATCGTTCATAAAGACCTTAAAATGTTAAAAAACAAAGAAATTAAATATATTTTTTTTAAATTTTGTTTTATAACCGTTAGTTTAATAATAATGATTTTTAGTTAGTTTGTGGTGATTCGCGTTGGAAATGTACTGCATCCTGTAATTGGTAGGGATTTCTTGCAGTATTTTGGTTTTAAAGTAGATGCGCGAAATTGTTGTCTCGTCAGAGTTCCTACGTATAAACGCGTCTCTGACATACGTTTCCAAAGCAAGCGCAGTCTATCTTTTCAAAAGATAAATCTTCCGATTTGTCTCAATTTAAAGAAAATGGCGAGACTTGCCGTCTAAGTGCGTCGAATGATCCGAAGTCGTTTCATTTAGTTAAGTCCGTTTTTACAAACACCACAGAAGTAGCTACGGCTGTTTTTTCCGTTTGCAAACTGTCGGTTCCAATTAATGATAATAATATAAGAGATCGTACTGCCCACAACGAATCGCCTGTAGCACCACCTATTCCCCCACGTGTTACGTATCCTCCGCCTGTTCCACAACGAGTAACTACACCACCGCCAATTCCACGTTGAGTCACATTCTGTATGTAGAACCTGTACTGTGCCAAGTTTGATCGGACGTATTGCCACAGTTTCATAGTTTGTAGAAGCGCTGCGTTATGTGTCACTGACCTTTAAAGTGTCTAATATTGATCGTTATGACCTTTTGCCACCTTGACGTCTATGTTTTGTCGCCCTATCGCACTGCGAGGCTGTTTGTTTATTTTTTTACTTTTACGCTTATCAGCGAAGATATATGGTTCTGGTTTTACTTACTTGGTTGGCGAAAGTATGGCTCCATGGGGTCATGTGATACAATTCGCGGCGTTGCGGCCTTAGTTGTGAGATGTTTGTTATGCATGGACGGAGTGTGATTGGCCAAACATTTTCTTCTAGTTTCTGAAGGTTCTACTCTTTGCTACGTGGCGTTGTGACAGCTAACGAAGAATTTGTTTCTCACCATCGAATTTCACCACAACGGAAATAGTACTTTGTTTAAGAAAACCCGAAAAAGAAGATGTTGTGGTGAATCGCTGGTTCGATATACATATCAACATTATTCGTTTTAACACTTGTGTATTATTCAAACGTGTAAATTACTGAAAAACTATTTATGTCCTATTTACGACCCATTGCAGTAAGTTTAGTTGGTGCAGTGTCCGCTGTTTTTATTACAAATTCAACCCATTTAACACAGTTAAAATAGCCGTCCACACCTTATCTGTCCCCGTGACCTATATTTATTTGGTATATATTGTCGTGATTTTATAAACAAAAACAAAACTAGCAGAATGAACCAACTTACAGAAATGCCGAATAAAAACAAGAAGTTGCAGTGTGATCTATGCATGTAGTCATTATCAGAACTCAGTGTCAGTCACCGACGATTGCGACTAGAAGACAGCCTAAGGTGAACTTTTGGCTAAGCGTCGAGCACCAGCCAAATGCGCCTGCCCCTACTATAGCAATCCGCGACCAAGAGTAATAAGTAAACGAAGGGGTTCTATAAGTTGTCCATTTATTTTTAGTCAATAAAAAATATTTACTATTTTACTAACTTTTTTCGGATTGGATAGGATATTCATGTTTATCCCCGGAAATGGGAAAACCAAGGGGGTTAACACACGGGCAATCGTCAGATCACCTCTCGCCCACCGTCGGGTTACCAGTGTGTTGTATATGATCCTTCAATTTGGCAGAACCCATTAATCCGCTGTGTTCAGGTAATATCCGTAAAGTGCATTGCCCAAGGAAACAACCGACTAGCTAGTTTCGAACCTGCGACCTTTCGATTGAAAGGCGATGCACTAAACCGTCAGACTAACCGGTCGAGACCATAGGCCTATTAAGTTGACCTTGTATACAACTTGAGCTGGGTTTGAGCACTGCCTCATTAAAAAAAAGTCCAGTAGGTCGATGTTGAAAAATATAAATTTATTTTCCAGCTGAATAATGTTATTAAACTGCAAAAAAGCAGCTTTAATATCTTGGGTTTGAGTGACCTAAAAAAACTTAATAAATACCACTGTCCAAGCAACGTTTGGTCAGATAACGCGTTCTTATCCTGGATGGCAGGTGTTGGCTTCAATCTTTAAAAATCAACAAAATAAAATCTAGGTTTAAATGTTAAGTAAAATATAAATGTAATGCCACAATAAATAGATAATTTTACCGAGTAGAGTCTAGTTCACAGTTAACTCTGGACTTCTAACGATTTCAGTTGTGCATCTGGTTATTACAAGATTGCCGAGACATTTCATTCATCAACCATACATCCCACTTTAATATTGTCATCTTAGTGTTGCGTTTAAACGAAATCTTTCCGAACTTCGGTTATTCCCAAATATATAGTTTGTTTCTGCAACATAAACGCATGGGTCCCTGGGGTAACAATCTGATCTTGTTATCCATGTTCATTACACAATATGGGTAATTGTCAGATATGTGCAGGTCCATGTTATCCAACATTCCAGAAAGTTTTAACCGGACTGCTATAGTTTCATCTAAACACCTTTTTGCTGAATAAAAATCATTTCTTTAAAACAATCAACAGGTGGTCACCGATTATTGCATCCATAATGTAATGTTAATTTCGCATTTAGAATTGGGTGCCTTGAAGCGCTCGTTTAAGGAGTACATGTATAAGGGATTTTGGCTACGAAACACGGAAAATAATATCGTCCGGCCCGTTGGTCTAGCGGCTAAGTGCGTCGTCGCCTTTCAGTCGAAAGGTTGCAGGTGCGAAACTGGTCGCTAGCTAATTGGTGCCCTTAGGCAAGGCACTTTACGGACATTGCCTGAACCCAGCGGATTAATGGGTTCTACCAAATTGAAGGAACGTGTCTATCATATACAACACGCTGCAATAGCTCCGGCAACCCGACGATGGGCGCGAGGTGATCTGAGGATTGCCCGTGTGTTAAACCCCTTGGTTTTCCCATTTCCGGGGATAAACATGAATATTCTATCTTATCCTATACCAAAACGGCCAAGACTGAACCCGTGGACTACACCATATAGTTGCGCTATCTCCTTGGAGACCCACTGAATTAATGGGTTTTACTAAAAGACAAAAAAGGCCAAGTCAAATATTGTCAACGTCTTGAAGCATATAACACACTACAATTGTTGCAATAACCCGACGATGTGCACTATACGTAATATTACGATCATCTATAGATCTATATGATAGCTCTTTTCCAGTTTTCCTATTTACGGGATAAAAAGGTGAATATCCGATAGGACTATCAGTGTTAAACGTGTGCTATATTTCTAGTAGCTTACAGATAGACATACACTATAACAAATCTGACGTATGACATACTTGCTTCAATTTTATACCACAAGATTAAATATATGGTTACTAGATAGTGTATAGACTTTTCCTTTGAAAACCAGCGCTCCCAAGGCTAAATAAAGTAAAGGTCATGTTAAGAAAGGCAACGTCTTATTTTTACTTAGAATCTCGGAACAATCCCAGTATATGCCAAGTGGCATTTCACAAGCATTAAAACTGTCTTATTGAAAATACTACAAACAAACAATATACAACATTTAGAACATCTGTGATCGGGTAAATATTGAAACCAAAATAAATAAGATGCAAAGACTTACAAAAAAATAACACAAATATGAACTCTTACTTCACAGTAACTCTGAACTGTGCAACAACAGGCATATGGTCGGACGAATGATAAACATTTGGAATTCCACCAATTTTTCCTATATCTTTTGCAGATATATGCGATAAACAACCTTGTAGTTCTAAATTAACAATTCGCTGTGAAACATTCGCACCTTCAGGACGATTATTTTCGGAGTAAAAAATATAATCAACAGTGGCTCCATTGTTCTGCATTGTCGTTGCCTCTTCAAGTGTGTGAGGTTCATTTGATGACTTAATAACACCAAGGCAGTGGCTTAACTCGTAATTAATGGCATTAATGGCCTCCTTTTCCAAAGCTTAAAAAGAAAACATAAATGTATCAATAAATACGGAAAAAGGCAAATGTGATTTTACTGAATAAGATGATCTTTTTCTCATTGTGCTTACACACCAATAGTGGCCAGGATTGTAAATTAAGTAGAAATCCGTATTTTACCCATCACCCATCCTGAATCCCAAGATACACAGCCAAAACAAAAGTAAAAATTTAATTACCATAGGTACAGTTTCCATTGATAAACAAGCATTGAGGTAGAAGAATAGGTGGTAATTCTCGATAAACACCGCCGTGACTTTCTTGTCCAGATACTTGCTTTGCTGCTATGCCTACAAAATTTGTTTTGTAAAAGACCGATACAGATACAAATAATTAAAAATAAATGAATACATACAAGACTAGACAGTGTCAGCAATGGGTTAAACACCACTATTTATAAAACAAAAACAATACTATATTTTAGCTAATCACACTTGTTTAGTTTATTATATTGTATTTCCTTTAAAAACAATAACTTAAGGAGCATTAGCTTAAAGTATAGAAAACTATGTCTGTCATTTTTATATTCTCTGTGTTATATGCTCTGTAGGGAATTCTCCTTGGTTAATTTACTCCAAATGTGATGCATATTCAGTACATAAAATATTAGCTATCAGTCCTTAATGTTTTAGCTCAAATTTTATCCGTGTTAATATTGCGTGTTAAAGCAGACTGAGTACTGGTTTAAGTTGGGTTGAGTTTTTGGGAATTTCCTTGTATTCGATTAAGATGAGTATTCGATGCTCACAAGTTATTTGTTTGATGGTGCTGAATGTCCAGCTGTTTACACTTGGAAGTAGTGTTTTAAAGAGTAATTATATGAATTTTTATATGAAAAGATTATATCAATTTAGTATTTATATTTTTATGCATATATAAATTTTACAATAGTTAAAAGAAAAAAAATTGTCACCAAAAAATGGATTTCCTTTTACATTTAATTTGTTTTCTTGGAATTTCTGTTTAAAAAAGAATATACCTACATATACTAGCCTGTAGCCATATGTCAATTTGCATAGCTAAAAATATTAACCTGATTGGACAAATCTATGAACTCTTACTTTCAAAGAAAATCTACAACTGATAAAAAATAAAAGGATTGATTAAACAACATATGTTTCTTTTGGATTTGAAGGGAACCCATAATTACCTTTATAGTTCAACTGGCCCGACGTAATTAACTGATGAAGTGGGGAATTAGGAGTACTGTTAAAATCACCACACATAAGCAAAGATGGTTGAACACCTGTTCTAGATTGCCAACGTTGCATTGCATTTTGGGTAGCAGCAAGAAATGTTGCAAGTTGTATCAGTTTTATATCACCTGGAAAGTGTGGAAATTCCTATTTTTGCAAGATTTTGAATCAAATACTGAGTAACAAAATAATGCCAACTTTATTTTGTTACCTCGTTTGGGGTTGTAAACCAAATGTGTATTTCCAATACATACTATAGCGCCGCCCATTTCTACCATCATTATTAAGCCAACGTTGTGCCACTTCGTGAGATTGTCATTCTTTCTGCAATATACTTTAATGGAAAATAGAACACAATATTGCAACAAAAAAGCTCACCGAAAATATTCCACAGGTATTGCTTCAATAATCTTGAACTTGTTGAAACGACAAGCAGTTAAGACACCATCTGGTTTACTGAGTTCATTACCAGTTCGTTTTTTGTATGAAAACTTGTAACCTTGTGCTTCAAGCCAAGGTTTAATATAAGAATCATAGTGCACATCTTCAACTTCTTGCAAGCAAATCACCTAAAAAACTTTTTAATTAATAAATTTTTTTTTTTTGCTAATAAATGCCTTTATATTTTAGTAATTAAAAATAACACAAATACATTAACAAGTAGTTTTATTTGCATCTGCAGCACATCTACCCAGCATGCTGCTTCTGTGATAAATTCTAGCGAAGAAGGTTTATAACTAATCCTCTATCATGGACTAAAAGAACCTTTTAAATTAAAAAAAATGTTTTGTGGTCAATTAGTTGTTTTCCCCTTCACCAGATCCTGTTATCATTGGCAACTACTTGAACCACAAAGGAAAGTATGTATTGTAACTTTAACAACACTAGATAAAGTAAACTTGGAAAGTATATATTATAACTTTAACAACACTAGATAAAGAAAACTTTTCTGAACCAAGCAGCGATTTTTTTGACTGGTGAATGTAATGTGTGCCGCAGGTTTAAATGACGGTTACATAATTCCCAAAGGACAAAAAGCATACTGGTAAAATCAATAAATTATTATAGAAAGTAAGGATCATTTATTTTTATGTAGCACTAAAAAACTTGAGACATCAATGGTTAAAAGTAAAAATAAATAATGCATATAGAGAGTGTCAATATGGCTGATACAGGCTTCAGTGTAGTCTGGTAAAGTAATGAACATAGATATAAGTGGTAGCTGGTACACACTGATGTTTAAACCCAACCCTGATCGATATTAACAATAGGTTAAATACCGGAACATAAATAGATAGGCACTGAATTTTCTAAAACCAGAAAGGAGAGTGGGAGCAAAGAAAAACTTTTGTTGAAAAATTTACATCCCTGGCCTTAAAAGTATTTGGATTTTTATTACATTTATTTGTGACCAAGCTGAAATATTGCCCTTTGTTTTTTTAGAGAAATTGAAATAATTAGGAAACAATAACAATTTAATATTTTAATAGTATTCTTAAAAATTAAGCCGCCCTTAAACTTGGCGACCCTGTATGCATTAAATGGGTTACTGTTTCAGCTTAGTAGCGAGAAACATTTTAGAATGCATTTTCAACAGAATGATTATTGTTGCCTTTCAAACCATACTAAACTAATTTAGTTTAATCAATAAAAAAACAGCATACATCTGCATTAATTGAATCCATCTCTTTCACCAAGTTCTTCCAGCGGTATTCCCATGGTAAAACATACGGATCACACTCAGTGTAAAGATACGAATTCATGTCAAGCAATTTCTAAAATAAAAGAAAAAAATCAGTAAATATTTCAACTAGCAATCTGACTGTGGGCATGTTTAAAACAAAAGTCATATCTGCAATGAGGTTTCAACCTCTACCATCAATAAAGTTAATAATATAATAATATTATAAGGTTAGTACTTGCTATATGATGGTTCGAATGCATCTTTAATTATCCTGAGCAAAAATGAAAGTAAGTTCTGTGACAAGGTACAGCAATTCCATTATACATAGAATTTAATAAATATTAAATTTAACCCGGAGGTGTGGTATAGTAGCAAACAACTGAAAAATTTAAGAAACATTTAATTTATATGATAATGTACATAAATAATAAATTAGAATCTCTTATACAAATCAATATATGTGAAACCATGCCTGCATTGGGAATAAGAAACGCAGGATTGGGCATTATTTGTTGATCGTTTTGATGCGACACAAACTAACGGCTTGTTTAGCTGCTGAAATTTTTTACTCCCATAGCACACCCAACACTCGGTTGTATAACAGAAGAATCATTTGACCATAAATGTGGCAAGAATTGTCATATTGCAGTTATACTTGATAAAACTAAAATGTCAAAAGTGCTATCACAGCAAAATAAACCATCTGCAAACAAATTAAATAAACAAAAAAGATTACCTGTGACAATATGTTATACGACATTACAGAAAAACAATCTTGTTGTGAAACAGCCGAGAATCCTTTTTGTTTGTAATAATTGTGCTTAGATGCAACATAAAGCCATTTTCTTTTAAGTCTTTCATTCTTGCAACTAAACAAACAACAAACTTTAACAAATTATAAAGTTTGGAAATCCAAAAAAGTATGTCAAAGAAAAATCCTACATTGTGGTCTTGCTACAATGCTGGCTATGCCCTTTGTTGTTATCTTTAAAAAAATCTGAAAAGTAAGAGATACGATTTTAAACATAATATATTACCAAACCAGTCTTGAACATATTTTACACCAGGGGTTCTAAAAATTTTAAGTCATGACCGCCTTAGCATAATTAATAAATACGTCGGTGCACAGCATCTCTTTCAAAGAGCGCTGCTACACAACACTAAGTTTTCAAGTTGTTGCCATATCACCTATGTTCGTTGTTTGAGATTGCACTTCTTTACACTAAAATATCTCAAGAACTACTCGTTTAAATGGTTAAAACAGGATTCTACAACTTCCTTAAATGTATTCAAAGTAAGAGTTTACACGAAAATCAAAAACTTGTGTTTTCTTTTAAATTGGTAAACTTACATGTTGATTGGGCTGAATCACTTTGAACTTTCAATCTTTCTTGCATTCTGCTATTACTTGGCGGTAGTGGAGTTGGCGTTGGATAGTGAGAGTGGACTCCCGAATCAGAAGAACTTTGTCTTCGCTGATGTGTAGGAAGTGTCATAGCGTGGTCACGATATTTATAATACCTGTTAAACTTTAAGTTGCGACAGTTCGTGGGATAGGTCCTTAGCGAACAATAACGACTCTGATCGGCATAGTTTCTTTTTCCATTAAAAGGGTATTGATTACAGTTTGAAAAAACCGGCAGTAATTGCTGGTTTTGTTTTATTAGAGATGTACTTGTGTCTGATACGTCATGGTGTCTTGGTACACTGTAGCTGGAATGACTTTTATTGGGGTCCGACCAAGGTTTGCAAAAAGATCCAATATGGTTAGATGATTGAATGTGGTGTGAAGAACAACTACGAAAATCTGATGATTTTTTTTGCTTGTTATCTTTGTCTACTGGATGACGAGATTTCGGTTTACAACCATCTTCTTGATTATAACTTGCGCAGTTAAAACCATTTGATACTACCTTTTTCTTTGGCGTGATTTTAAGTTGACTGGCTTTCACCCAATGGGAGGGAACGAACTTGTGAGGGTAGGTTGATGCCATGACCCTACTTAACAGGCCGATACGACCGGCAAGCATTTACTTTCTACTTTATCAGTTGGACCTATTAAGCAGGTAAACAGAAGGTGAGAATTAATATTTTATTATTTTACTCTACTTTTAATAATTTGTTTCATATTCTTTATTAAACTGTTTCAGTTTTACATGTTAATAAATGTGATGGTATTTGTTATAGTCACCAAACTGGTTATCTTTGTGGGCAATATATTGAATTATTTAGCATTAGTCTTGAATCTATGCACAACACACGTACTGTATGTATACCTTTCTACTAGTATCAATTTTACAACACATGTACAAAAACTTCTTAACACATTATGACAAAGACTAAAATATAAACTTTGATTAAACTGGCAATCATCAGATTAACTAGTGTCCACAGTAAAGTTGCTGTATGATAGCTTTTTAATTTTGTTGTATGATTTAGACATTCCTTTAGTTGTAGTACTGGACAAGCTATTAATTCTATGGGTTCAGGAAATGACCTGTTAGAGCCTTGTGTAACTGGTTTCAAAACCAACCTTTTAGCTGCTTGCAGACCGCCAATTACCAATTGAGCTAATAGGCCTGATACAAAAAAATTGTTTTATATTTTTGAAAAAGAAAGTACCGTAATATCAATCATTAACTTTTAAGTTTTATTATTTAAATTTTATTTATTATTTAAGACGTTTGTTTACTTAAGGTTTTAACCATATTATGTAATCATAATGCGGAGTTGGATATCGTTATTTAGTATAACAACAATCCAATCGAACATATTTATTTGTTAAACGCACAAAAACAAAATAATAACAATACGAAAATTAATTAAACTGAAGTTTAACAACATGTCACAAACATCTACATAAGTCTAAACTAAATTGATAAATGGGGGAAGTAATGAAAGCGTACATTAAAATAAACTTAATGTGGTTAGGGTTAGTGTTATGGCTGGGGTTAGAGTGTTTAGTGCTGCACTGTGCAGTTTTCCCCTTTCCTTGATTTCTACCTTTAATGTTGATCAAAAATAGGTGTTACTTTGGTTCAACTAATGTGTAAAGCTTATCCCCAACTGCATTCTGGAATGGTATTTTTCATTGCATAACATATTTTTTTTACAAATTAATAAAAAAATGAAAGCTTGCCTTGTTCAGGCCTATACGATAGGAAGCTTTAAACTTTTTCACAATTTAAAATTATTGCTGTGATGTGCAATCTAAACCTTAAGACCTTCAAATTTTTGCTTAAAATATTTGATCCGGCTCACCTCCGTACCCATATAAAAAAATCTTTCACCTAGAGGTTTCAAAAAGTTCAAAACGGGGTAACAGTCCAAAGATAATTTAAGAACTATGCATCCTCACGAACGTTAGAAGCTGTAGCCTGTGTGGCATCATAAGGGTAAGCACTTAATGTACATCAAACTGAGGCTACAGCTGATCGACATTTGTGACGTCACTGAGTCGCTTGTCGGAACTCCTGGTGTGTTGTGCGTAATTTTTTTAATTTTTTTTTTCTTTTTTTAGGCCGATTCTCTTCTTTTCAAACTGTATATCGGCAAAGATGATTTTAAAACCGCATCTCCTTGATCAATATCCAGAAAATTCACAAATTAAAGGGTGCCTCTAAATACTACGGGATCGCTTGGAGCGCTTGATTCACTTAGATTGCTATGGAAAGTAATTCTCACCCTGTCCCTAACATTAATCTCAACCCCAGAACTAACTTTAACCCCAACCCTAACATTAATATTATAGCTTTTGTAATTACGAAGTATAGTAAGCGATCCATGCAATCCAAGCGATCCTGTAGTATTTAGAGGTAGGCTACCGCAAATTTAATACCGGTATTATATCAATACCGATGCACAACAACCCCATGGTTGACTGATTGGGTTAGGATTGGTGTTCAGGTAGAGATTAGCGTTAGGGTTGGGGTTCAGGCTTAGAGTTAGTTTTCACGCAAATAGTGTGTGCAGTTTCATAGAATAAATAGTGTGTGCAGTGCATAGACTAAGCACACCACTGAATACCCAGCATTTGGTTTAGCACCCATCACATTTCAAATGTTTTAAAATCTTCATACAGAAGCGCGCTAGATATATACCGGTAGATATAATCCACAACACACCATGTGTTTCCACAAGTTACTTGTCGTTTCGCATGAACAACTCTCTCCTAGGAAAAAAATTTACCCATAATACATCAGGAGTTCCCATAAGCTACTGTATGACGTCACAAATGTCGATCAGCTGTAGCCTCAGTTTGATGTACATTTAGGGTGGTATGCAGAAACCTCGCTCAGGATCTCGGGTTAGCTGACCCGGGATTAAGGAAAAATCTTGATCGGTATGCAGAAACCTCACTTAACGTTCGCTCAGCTAACCCGGACTTGAGAGAGGCCGCCGAAAGAAAAAGGCAAATAATGACGTAATTCTGTCGCATTGTCGGCGATTGCGTAGAAAAAAATGTCTTTCATTTGTTCGTTGACCGTTCCGGTGTCATGATTTCCTGGCATTTTTCAATTGGCAGACGACATTTCTTTATTTTGTAACGAAACGTTATTAAAATGGCGGAAGGTATTTGTTAGGCTAAAAAACCAAAATTTGTTATGGGCAGGTTTTGTTTTTAAAATACCCTTTTTTTTCGATAAAGAAGGTAAGTATAGACAGGTAAGATTGAATTAGTCATACTTTTGTTAAGATATTATAAAATTTAAAAAAAGAGCACTTTCTGAAGTTTTACAACCAAATCAGCTAGGTTAGCGTTGCCCCAACTTCTCCTAGCGCCGAGTGTTGAGCGACCTTCTCGGTGATACATAAAGCGTTGGTTCTTTTTGATTTGCTTGTTTGACCCAAAATTCTGATTCTGGGGAAGAGCCTCTGGCCTGCTTTATCAAATAAACCCCTGGAATATGACGAATTTGGTTAGAGCAGCAGGCTGGACTGGGTACCTCAAGCAGCCCAGGTCAAAAGGCACTTGCTTGGATTTCCTTTGTGGTTTAGGACAATTTTGTTTGAGTTTGTTTTATTAGAATTAACTATAACGCCGTCATTATTCTAAAGCATAAATATATCATTACATGATAACAAAGCCAATAAATTAAAAAAAAATTGTCAACATATCAAGTATTTTTTAACATAGCACGATAAAAATGCAACATTTTTTATTATAAATAAATTGTTGGATCAAAAGTGTGGTTCAATAATATTGTTTTTAAATGCTGCACCGATGGAGAAAGTTGAAACATCATTAGTGGGTGACGGGTCAAAACTGGTCATCATTCTCTAGTGGACACATATCACTATAAATCAGTGCAATTTTATGCAAGAAGACAATGTCGGTGATTATAGTGAAAGACATTTCGAGTTCAATATGGAGATGTATTCGTAGACACCTGAACCGCTGCTTTATAATGTCAAATGTTCATTCGATGGTAGATCTTGTTTTGATATGAGCTTTGTTGTAGTGTAAATACTTTCGTTGACTGTACTTCCCATCACTCAGTAGAAGAATTCCCACGCCTGGATAGCTCTCCATCTGTGCAAAGCCTGTATGGTAACTTACTGTAGGTAATAAAATAAAATAAATATTTTCCATTCATGCTACTTCGAAAAAGTGGCTAACCTGGTGTTGTAATTTACTCATAAATCAGGTGTGCTCCTGGGCCACCCATTAGCCACTACAACATTCTAGATTTTGTATCACAAAAACACTGTATATTGATGGAAACAGATTTCTTACGATGTCAAAAGATTTCAGCATCATAGCCACCACGAGATATAACTGGAACATGGCTGCAGTCTATTGCTCCAATTACCGACGGAAATCCATTTTTTTGTGAATATGAAGCTTCATCTGACAAATTAAGTGGCTGGAATTTGAGTTACCAAGTGGTTTCTCATTGCTGAAACAATAATTTGCACCAGCAAATTACCATTGGTCTTCGGTAAATACTCAGTTGCAAAAAAAGCAAGTCCACCAGCTGTTGGAAATTCTTCATCGGTGTACATTTGATTAGGTTCTGCTCATTACATACATGGTGACAAAAATAATTATGGAGTCGCTCTCATAGATGAGGTGCAGCATACAAACAGCTCTTGAAATTTTGAAGAAAAAAAACTATAATATTAAAAGTAAACTTTAAAGTGATTTAAGCGAATTACAGCTCAAATTAAAAGTATTTCAAAACAAAGTCTAGCCTACTACAGTTTTCCCTGTATTTTCGCGCGAACTTTCCAAGTTTGTTGACCCGGAACCAGCGAACGACCTCTGCCGCAACAAAAATTCATAGAATTTATTATAAAATCGTAAAATATTGGAAAAAATAATGCCTTAACCCAGGAAATTCCGGGATTAAGGAATCTCGGGTCAGCTAACCCGAGATCAGCCTTAAGCGAGCTTTCTGCATACCAAATTTCTTAACCCGGGATTAAGGGCGGCCCTTAATCCCGGGTTAAGCTTGAGCGAGGTTTCTGCATACCACCCTAAGTGCTTACCCATCATAAGAGTATAAGTTTGAGCAATCTTCTATTAATCTATTTGATGAAAACCTTTTTCCTTTTTT
The DNA here is from genome assembly GCA_000149265.1 of Ciona savignyi. Classification (NCBI taxonomy): domain Eukaryota; kingdom Metazoa; phylum Chordata; class Ascidiacea; order Phlebobranchia; family Cionidae; genus Ciona; species Ciona savignyi. The sequence goes on along the minus strand of CH002991.1, from coordinate 147,376 downwards.
AAGGACGATACCCGATACCACAAACTTTTCAGTATTGGCCCCCTTTCAATGACGACATATCTTTTTTGGCTGCAGATGGTGTTTACAAATTAAAAAGAAAGTATCGGTATCCAAAAAAGAAAAAAATCTGTCATTAAAAGGATGCTCATACCAAACAGTTTTTGGTTTCGGGTTTCGCCCTCAAAAAAGAAAAAGTTCTCTCCGAGTAGAATTTAGATCAGTGGTTGGCACACTTTTTGAATTAGGGGCAAAAATTATTTCATTTTAATGGCGGGCGAAGTGATAAAGACGTATCGTTTGTCACTCTTGATAAAAACACATTAAACCAAGATATGTGATGTTTAGTCAAAATAAGTTTGGTGTTCGCGTATGTTGCTTGATGCTTGATCTGAACCGACGATTCCCTACTACAGGACCGCTTGGAGCGCTTGGATCGCTTGGATCACTGTATAGATTGCTATCGGAAAGTAATTCTAACCCTGTTCCCAAACACTAATCTCAACCCCAGAACTAACTTTAACCCCAACCCTAACATTAATATCACGGCTTTTGTAATTACTAAGTATAGTAAGCGCTCCAAGCGATTAAAAGGGTTCCAAGCGCTCCAAGCGATCCATGCGCTCCAAGCGGTCCAAGCGCTCCTGTAGTATTTAGAGGTACCGGCCGTATTCAGCTTAGGTGACTCTCGCAATCCGACAACTCACGGAAGGGACTTTTATTCTTGTTTATTTATAACCTGACACAGTAAAGTGCATACAATTCAACTAATTTAATTTGGCTTCATGGTTCATTAGATGGATTTTATAAATTGCTGTACCGTTAGATGTTGTTCTTAAGTCCGGCCGGTTAGTCTGGCGGTTAAGTGCGTCGCCTTTTAATCGAAAGGTTACAGCTGCGAAACTGGTCGCTAGCTAGTCGGTTGTGTCTTTAAGCAAGGCAGTTTACGGACATTGCCCGTGCCCAGCGGATTAATGGATTCTACCAAATTAAAGAAATAACGTGTCTATCATATATAACACACTGCAATAGCTCCGGTAACCCGACGGTGGGCGCGAGGTGATCTTACGATTGCCCGTGTGTTAACCCCCTTTGCTTTCCCATTTAGATCTGACGATTGCCCGTGAGTTAACCCCTTGGCCCATTTACGGGGATAACCATGAATATCCTATTCCCCTACCTAGACTCTGGTTTAGTCGAATTTTAGACTGCCATTCTATTGGAAGATTTTTCAGACTGTCGTTTTGTGGGCTCGCGCTTTCTTTTGTTGGTTACTGACCGGGGCGTTAGTTGAGCTTGGTTCGGTAGGCTGCCTATAACGGTCTCTCGCGAGCTGCGCAGCGGAAAGTCTATTCTCCACAGAACGCACACTAATAATTATAGTGACCAATATTTCTTCGTTGCTTAATCTCTTCTCAATTCCAAAATCTGATTCCTTGTTCAGTGTAATTGTATTTTACGTCTCTAAATACTTGTGATGCAGGTTACTTATTCTAAATGCGAATTATATAGTCTGGCGCAAGTTACTTAGGTTGAGGTAGGTTACTTAAATTTCCAGAATATATAGGGAATTTACAAGGTGCGAAAAGTTTACGTGCCAGACGTTTCACATCTGCACGTTTGACTAACTGTGGGGAATTAGGTGGAAAAACTATATTAATGATTTAAACGGCAAAAATACAAAGGCCCGTACAAGGTGATAATTACGTACAAAGTAATAAAACGTGAGTCGGTAAACTTGAAACGCAAAAAACGACATTAAAACACAAAATATTTTAGACATAAATTAAAACAAATATATACTATACGAAATGCTACAGTTTCATTAGAGCACATTTTTTTATTCGCATGATTCAATTATGCTACGTCTCGGCATGGGCGGATACATGCACAAAAAGGCAACACAGCATGTAGGGAATTTATAGTTAATAAACCGAACTACCGCGGGGATTAGACCAATTTACATGCAACAAGAAAACAAGAGAAACAAATTGGTACAAGGCGACCTAAAGCAGAAAATATACGGGAAAACAGCGAATTTACTACAGATATATACGGCACATTGCTGGTTAAAACCAGAAAGAACTATTGCGTTAGCGACGCACTAAAGTAGCTATATCAACGCTATTTAGTTTTGCAACTTGTCTATAACATCCGGCAGGCCAGAATAAAATACCCGGTGGGCCGGTAATTAGCTCCCTTTAAACTTTGTTTGGTTTCTTCACCGCTATTTTTGCAGCAACGATTTTTATTGCAGTTTTGGTTGGTTTTAGATATATTTTTTTCTTTGTGTTTTACCATAGTGTGCATCCATGTATCGTGATGCATTACAAAAGTTATGAACCAACAAACATAACGGGGGCAAGTAATTTATTACTGTATTTGTCTAACTTGAAATATACAAGATGCTGAAAAACGATAAATGGCCACTTCTTTTTTCCTTTGGGTCTTTGATTTTGTGGTAGGCTACCTTTGTGCACCTCCGTAAAAAAATTGTATTGGCCACAAAAGAAAGCTTTTCTTGAGCTGGCCGATTTTTCGGGACCGGTATGTTTCACTAAAAATTAAAACGAAAGTTGTAGATTAATATAATAAACTAAAAAAGGACAAGCGGAGTCTATACATACCCCAAGTTACCATGGGATACCCTTAAATTATAACATTTAAGTTTCAATATAATACACTGTTACCAAGTATATAAAAGAGCTAAATAGTTAAAACTGATATAAATCAAGAGCGGATTTCAGTGCGAACGAAAAAGTATGGGATATCACATACCCACCAGGAACCATTTTTCGGAAAACACCCTCAAAACTCAACCGCACTCAAACAAGTAATTAGTATGCTTTGCGCAAAACTCCCGCCACGACCGATAATTTACAAATGACGACCGGTTCAGTGTATTTTAGGAGTTTTGGTCGATCTTCTTATTTGTTAATACATCCCCGTTTCGCCAAAAAGCTCGCATAAAATTATTTTTTCGATTAAAAAAATTATTAAAAATTATAAACGTTATAAGCCCCTGGAAAAGATATGCCTTGGGGGTTAGCTTACCAGGCCACCCGCTCGTTTTTTAATATAGAAATTACAGATATCAAATCTGGATTGGTAATTCGGGAACCTATTACTTTCTACCAGAAAAAAAAAAACACACAATCATTATACACTTTGTATCACATATAGGCTACCAATATTGATTTGTTATTCAGAGAGCTCGACAGTCTCTGCATGCAAAACTTATAGCGAGCACTTAAAAGCGGTTTTAAAAATAGTAATGGCTCACACTTGGTTGACACACTATAGTCAATAACGTAAATTATCTTTCCGGAACTATACACCATGTAATTTGGGTTATATTAAAACCATTTTTGTTTTCTACAATTTATACAACTTTAAATTATCTAAAATTTAAAGTAAATACTTCTTTCTTGTCCGGAGTTATTGGTAGTAAGAAAAGATTGAACCCGTAAATCCCAAAACATGAATACTTCTTTCATAGAACATATGGTTATCAAGTTAGGATTGATAATATACGATAGGAATAGTAATAGGAATAGGATATTCATGTTTATCCCGGTAAATGGGAAAACCAAGGGGGTTACACACGGGCAATCGTTAGATTACCTCGCGCTCACCGTCGGGTTACGGGAGCTATTGCGGTGTGTCAGTATGATTCAGACGTTCCTTCAATTTTGTAGAAAATGTCCGTTAAATGCCTTGACCAAGGACACAACCGACTAGCTAGCGACCAGTTGCGAACCTACACTTTTCGTCTAACAGGCGACGCACCAAACCACCAGACTAACCGGTCGGACAACTCGAGAACCTATTAGTTTTTATTGCAGAAACCAACAATATACGCTTTGTATGAGACCAAGTGTGACAAGGTAACCTTGGGAAACACTTTTCTGTGTTCAAAAGCGGGCACTCAAAAGTAGTCCGACCAAATGGCTTAGGTTAATGAAGTAGTGTGTCGCCTCTCAGCTTAAGCGTTGTACATTCGGAACTAGTCTGTAGCTCAGTGCTTCTCAAATGGCGCACTGGTGCGCCACAGGGATTAGCTAGGTGCGCCACACTTGCATTTCGTAAATTTACGACAGAGTGTGCATAGATCATAAACTACTAAATTGTTAGTGTCTAGTTCGTTCTTTTCCATTGTAACGTTAGTTCTACACTAACTTTCGAAAAGCACGAGCGCTCAAGAAACAGTAATTTCGTTATTTGGAAAATTCGGTGATGAAATTATTTAAATTAAACTTAATTTTTCATATTTTTCCCAAATTGTTTGAGTATTTAGCATATTGTTTTGACTCCCCGTGCAAAGTGCGCCCGTTCGTTTCATAATTGGTCTCGGGTGCGCCACGAGGTTAAAAAGATCGAGAACCACTGCGTCTAGCTAGTCGGTTATGCCGTTGGGCAAAGCACTTAACGGACATTGCCTGAACCATGTGTAATGGTGCGCTCTACCAAAATAAAGGTAAGTCGAAATCATACACAACTCACTGCAATAGATCCGATAACCCGACAGTGGACGCAAAGTCACCTGGCGAAAATGAGTTTTACAAATATTGACACCAAAGTAATCCAAATAATGTAAAAATCTTTAAATTGTGGTTAATACTTTCATATTGGGCTATGATATTTTATAAATGTTTTTTTTCTAATTAATTGTAATTAATTATTTTTTTATATATTTTATTTTTACTTAATATACTTTTAAATGCCTTAGTAAGTGTTTCACTTGAAACTTTTTAGTGGAATTTCATTTTTGGGGTTTTTCTTTTTCCACTGTGACCCACACTTTCCGGGCCACCCCTTCTCCTGTAGGAAGCCGTTGCAGCTCGCTGCCTATTTTGCTAGATTGTTCCTTGTATGCCCCCAGGTAAGCCGGTTACAAAACCTGATGCGATCTGCGATTCCCTACGCGCTGTCTTGACTCTCGGAGGTGCGCTAATTAATTGAGGTTTTCTGCATAAACGTCTCCTTGATTTCTGTGGTTCGTCGATCAACTCCTCAGTAGTTTTATAACATCAATTGTATTAAGCAATTGAGGCAAATAATTTGGTACCAATTGCGAGTTAAATCGTTAGATGTTTAAACGACATTGATTCCGATAAACTCTCAGTAATCGACACATACAAGATATTTCTTAATGCGTCCAGCCTCTCGAGTCAAAGTGAAATCAACTTATATAAACAAGATTATTTGACAGCTGCGTAAACCTCACAATAATATTTCAGTTATGATGCATTGTCAGCGCAAATGCCGGCTGTGCGATCATAAATCTTATGTTACACATGTGGTCGCTACACTCCTAAAGATGACCCCCCATTGCACGGGTCTCTTTACCGCACACTTTTCTTCGAGGCTTAGTGTAATAGTGAAGTTTTACTTTTAAAACAATTAATTGTTTTTTAATTTTTTTTTTTTTTTTTTTTTTATGTGGGTTTAGCGGCTACTTCTAATTTTACCGAATTTTAATAAATTACTGCTTGTTTTAGACGTGTTCCAACGACTGTCGTTTTGCCGTTTTTTTCCCCGTTTTCCAATTTGTTCCATAATCCTGAATTTTGTTTTCATGGTGGAAACAAAAAAATAAACCAAACCAAAATTATTTTATGACCCCTTAATAGATATTGCAAGCGGGAAAAGTTGGAGAATCACTGATGCATAAACACTTTTAAATCGAATCAGCTAGCTCTAAGTCTAGCAAAATTTTGCTTGCAGTCAGGTAAATTAAATTACCACAGGTTTGATTGGAGCGAGTTGATTGGAGCGATTGTATCGCTCGAATTGCTTGAATTGCTTGAAAGGTTAGGGTTATGGTTCCAATCGCCGCTAGAAGCGTTTCTGTAGTAATTACAGGCACCCCTTACGGTATATTTTAATATAAGATGGACAGACATGTTTTAATACGGTTAATTGTTGTTTAACAAATGCAGAGATTCTTGCTTAGTTTGTTTTATGTCATTTTTATACCTATATAGTCTCTTGATTATAAATATGTTTATTTTGTTTTAGCCGTTTTTAATTTGAAAACATTAAAAAAAATCAAAGTGCAATGGCCCAGCAGGTTGATACCAGTCTTATGTTTATATATTCTCGTCGTCTTCAAACATTTAATGATTGGCCTTATCTTGCGAAAGATGGTGCATTGTGTGTGGCAGAAAAGATGGCATCAACAGGGTTTTTTCGCCCCAATCCTGATAGCGAACCTGACCTCACACGATGTTTTATGTGCCAGAAGGACTTAGAGGGTTGGGAACCTGATGAGGATCCACAAAAAGAACATAAAAAACATAACTCTAAATGTCCGTTTCTTAATAATAAAAAAAATGATATTATGGATTTAAAATTGGTTGATTTTATAAAGCTCTTACATAATAAAGGAGTGTGTTACCGTTATGAAAACTTGTGAAAATACAATCACTCCATTAAAAAATAAGCATGAAGAAGTTATTACGTCCTTGAAAAATTACTAAATTAACACATAGTTAAAGCTATGTAATATAAATTTTCTGAATTCCTATTGTGCTTTCATGAAATATCCATCTATATATTACAAATGTACAAATTGTTACATTAAATCCAACTTTAAATACATTTTACATCTTTGTAAACTGGCTCTGTATTAATTAATTATTGGCTTATAACCTAAATTTATAGGTTTTATATATTGATATATATATATAAATATATATTCATATATAAATATTTTGTTTTTGATTCATGCATTGATACAAAATTCCGATGTAGCTAGCAGCAATCAATATCAATATGTCAGAAAAAGGTTCCACAAATCCTGTTAAACTGAGCATTGTTCAGCTGTGCAAATTACTAAAGCATGGAGGAGTTTGCAAAGAATTAAATCCAGATTTATTTCGAAGAGCAAAACTAAATGAGAAAGTTGCTGTAAGTATATTCTAGTTAAGTGACTGCAAATATACAGAGACACAGAATTTGTGGTTGTTTGCCAGTGCAAGGCTCTAAAATAACATACCTTTCCCCTGTTCATATTTTCGTATCAGGCCATTTAAACAAAATTACCCTCACATATACTAATAAAGTAGTCAGTTTTGCACATCTGCAATCTGACGAGAAATATCTTATTATGATTGTATTACAATTGCTGTATAGACTGATAAATTAGAGAAGGAACCATGTTAAAGAATAAATGTCAGTAAGATTTATATTAACTTTAACCCTACTTTTACAGGTAGATGGCATGAGAAAACTATTGGAGTCTTGTATTTGTTATTTGAGGAACTCAAAACAACTTCCCAAGCAGGAGAAATTGTGTTTTCAGGATGTTATGAAAATACTTCGGTTGGTTAAGTAGCCTATAAGCATAATCAATTTTTAAATCTATTGATTGTTTTTAATATGATGGTATCTATGTACTGTACAACTCAACTATTACAACTTATGTTACAGGTACCCAAATTCTCTGTGTGCTGAACCTTCCAGTCGCGATTATTTATTTTGTTTCACTTGGATTTTACATTGTACTAACATGTTACAGATTATATGTAATAATGCACATCACCAAATTAGTGCTTATCAGTTGCTTCTAAATGAAAAGACGAAGTCATTTTCTAATACAAGTAAGAGTTTCTATATAATAATTTTCATTTTTTATTTATTTGTCAAATTTAACACTTACCAGTATGATAAAAAAAAATCTTGAAGAAAAGCGAGAGCAAGAGTATGATGCGTTTACCATAAGCAATCAGTTTCAATACATCGCATGGGTGCTTGGAAGAATAGAGCTTACATCCAACCATCTTAGAACTTTGAGAGCAGCCAATGTAAATAATGAGATTCGTGTAAGTTGAAATTTATAACTTTTAATATTGAAATTGTAAAATTCCAAATTATCTTTTACTCTTGGATATTTGGCATATAATTACCTTCAAACAGATGTACTACTTTTGAAATATATAATTTGCATATTTATCTCTATTTTCCAAAAAGAGCCCTTGGTCCAACAAAAAATACAACTTAACCCTGACAACTGGAACCCTTAATACTAAAATCCTCAATCCTGAAACCACCACTACAAAAACCCTTACTACTGAAACACTTTCTACTAAGACCTTAAGAAACGAAAACCCTTACTACTAAAACCCTAAATGTAGATTTTTGAAAGAGCAACAAAAGTGCTGGCATCAGGTTCAAGAAATGAAAACACCTCTCGGAGAGCCATTGCAGATGATATACTAGTGATAAAACACCCACTTCTTACTCGACTGGTAGCTACATTTATGTTGTCCTGTCGATTATCTCATTTATAGTGCACGCAAAATCATCAGATTAAGGCTGTTGTGTTCAAAACCTTTGGCCTACTACACATTTGAGTCCTTGGGGAAAAAACTTATCAAATGTTACTTGACTCAGCGGTTAAGTGGGTTAAACAACAAACTTTACAAAAATATATGTATCACACACACTGAAATAGCTCAGGGAACAGACAGCATCATTTTATTTATTAAGATAAAAAAGTCCCCACTGTTTTTCAATTTACAGAAGAAAATTCCTGTTTCTGGCATCAAATTATACGATGATACATTAAGTATGATAGAAGCATTGGTGGAGTTTTCGATCAACCCTGTCCATCACTTGGTTTATGCAACATCTGCGAACTTAATTATTTTTTAGCTGGTTTCGATCTCACCACCTTTCAAATGACAATCCAACATTCCATAGATAAATTTACACTAATTGCTCTAAGAATGGTTTGGGAGAATCCATTACATTATTAATTGTTTATATTTAAAAATGTATAAATAGAATTTTTTAAACCCAATTTCATATTACTGTCTGGCTTCTTCTGGTAGGTTGAAAGGAATTTGGAACAGAAAGTTCAAGTTTTGCAATCCTATATGAAGTGGAAACTTGTGGAGTCTATTTTCTGGAATTGGATGGTATTATTATGCATTTGACTTAGTTAAAATAAGGTTTAGACTAGGGCTGCGAATTAACGGTTAATTTAAAAAACGGTTAACTGATTTAAAAATAATCGGTTAACCGTTAACCGATTTTCTTTAAACTACCATCAAATCGGCACCATTTTTGGCAAAAAAAGTTCTGGCAGCCGTAAAGGGCAGCAAAGAAATAACGCGTGTGATTACCGGCATTAGTCGGGTCTTATTTATGCGTTACTTTATAGTTTTTAAACGTCACCTTAAGACACATAGTATAACTTTGATTGTAATGCGTAATATTGAGTTAAAAATCAAACAATCAGCGTCTGAATGGTTGCTTATATTACGTTGACAATTAAACAATCGACGTGTGAATGGTGCGTATATTACGTTGACAATCAAACAATCGACGTGTGAATGGTTGCTTATATTACGTTAATAATGAAACAATCAACCTGTGAATGGAGTTATGTATATTTGAAGATTAAAATTACGCCCAATTAAATGTGAGCGGTAAACATTTTTACTGTTGTCAGTCAGGTATTTCATGTCATGAAAGCGTGCGTTTTACCAACCAACGAACAGATAAAGAGTTCAAAAAAAGAGTTGTTAAAAACGGTTAAACGGTTAAAATTTGACGTGACTGGTTAACCGTGGTTAACCGTTAATTTTTCGCAGCCCTAGTTTAGACATCCACGATTTTGTTTAATTTTTTTTAAAACTTGCAAAAGTTGCAAAAAGAAACCTGTTACCCATTTTATTGTTGATTTAGCACCTGCGCTGCATTGCATATCTAAAATCAAATTCATGTAATTAAAAATTATTTTAATTTTAATAGATTGTGGTCATTTTTTTAAAGCAACAATTATACAAGCTACCTAGTTTAATGTGTCAACCTTGTGAATTCAAATGATTTAACCAAATACTGTTATATATTAAAATAGTAATAAACACTGTTTACCATAAACCGCTGTAGATCCGGATATTAATCCCGATGTTGGGTAATCCCATGATTACCTGTGTTATCCCATGATTACCTGTGTTATAATATCGTTTTTATCCTATACACCAGGATAAAATCTTTGTTTATTAAAAAATGTCTCAAAAAATGTGCAGGACGAATGTATTGATAAAGAATCAGAATTCCTAGTGAACAGAAGTTTTCAAGTGGAAACCTGCCATGCTCAGTTATTGAACAAGATCATATGCAATGTGAAAACCAAACTGCAATCTGAAAGCTTGATGGCATTGGAAACGTATGGAAATGTAAGAGTTTTTCAAATACTGGAATAAGATTGAAGCATCGGACTTTTACATTGTGACAGTAAATTGTTAAACAATGTCAAGTATATAAATAGCGGCCTAGTATTAACAAATAATGTGTTATTTATTTTAGCAATCTACATTACCATATTTTATATTGTCTTCGAAGTAATACCAGGTTATTGCATGTCTTGGATTTTAGCAGTTATTGATGCGACACAGAAATAATATAGTATTACATTGGGTTGCGGAGTAACTGACTATAACTGCATTTACGTTACTTAAAGTTTCAAATTATGACCAGCTCTAGTTAGTTTTTTGGGTTGTTATATATAAAGTACACTTAGTAAAATAATCAGCTTGTAAGGGTAAAGTTTACAAGATTAGAAGTTGTGCATTCCTTTGCTGCATTTTAAAAAGCATTTAAAATCAATGCAATGGAAATGATTTAAATGAATATTGTTATAGGATCTACCAAAGCAAGTTCGATTTGAGGTCAAACATGAAACTGAACAAAAAGTGGGGACCATATTTAAACGTATTAAGTCCACACACCATAGACCACAACTTATACCTGTCAATGGTGGGTAAAGTTAGTTACTACTCGATATTACATGTCTTTTTTGTGCTACCAAAGCCTTTGAAATCTTTATACCTCCATACTTTTACAAATTTAAACTATGTTTAAGTGTAGGAGTGCAGGATTATTTATCAATAAATATTCAATTTAACACAACAAACCAATATAGCTTATTCTTATGGGCCTTATGAAAATGGTAAGAGGTCAACCGTTTAATAGGCCTATACAACTGTAACTTGATATCATGCTCAATAAAATAAAATAAATTTCATATCTGTGGTTCAGCAACTCAAGTTCATTAATTAAATGTCAATTGCATTATTTAAAGAATTTTTGCTAAAAAAACTTTTATCTTTTTGTTCATCCTAATACAGCATGCCTAATTGGATTTAGGTTCAAAACAAGTTCTAAATGCATCTGGTTCTGCCATATTATGTACCCTAATGGACATTTTATCTTTGTAATCCTATATACACACTAATTAACACATAAACTGACAAGATGAACACCCAAAACTAAAAAACGCAATGATAAAACCCAAAACTAGGATTTTCATTATCCGAAACAGGTTACTAAAATTATTCGAAAATATAAATTTCGACAGACACACCAATTTGATTATTATAAAATTTCAGACATGTTTTTTTAATTTTATTTTTATTTCAAAAACCTCTTTTAAAAATTCATCCCGATCAGTTTTTTATATGTTTAGATAGGATATTCATGTTTCGTGTTTATCCGTGTGAATGCAATAACACAGGAGAGTTATCATACATGCCTTGTGAATACGTCAGAGAGGGTAATTACTAATTACTCGGGTAACAATCAAATTTCCTTGTGCTAACCATCGGGTTAGTAAAGCTTTTGTAGTGTGTTATGTGTGGTTGTGACGCATCTGCAACCCAATGGTAGGTGTTCGTTAAATGTCTTTCCCAAGGACTACCAAATAGCTAGTGTCTAGTTTTGATTCTCCAACCATTTGTTTAAAGGCAATGCAGTAACTCAGCAAGCTATTCAGCAGGACTAAAAGATGATTGCACTAGCTCCACCACCTAAATTTGAGTTGTATGAAGGAATCTTCACTAGTTCTCTGTTTAAAACAGTTTAAGGTTATATCATTAGGTTTTAACATTGAGATAAGACACAGTTAATCAAAATGCTGTAAAATTGAAAGCTTACAAATGCTGGCAGACGTTTGACAGACCGGAAAACTTGACATAGATTTGAAAGTAACAGAGTTTCATAACCTTTAGTTGTGGTTAGAAAATGTGCGAAGTCTCTGAATTAAAACAAACCAACAGTTTGTCATTAGGATGTTAATACCCATGATTAAATTACCTCTTGCCATTTAAATTCCATGATTTACAGCACAACCTGTATGCAGTAATTGATGTCACATTGTGTTGCCAGCAATTACATAAATTTTATTCTTGCTTACAAGAGTATAAATCACCAAGTCTGGAAGTTGTTGTGCAGACTCTTTGTTAGCACACACGTTTAGAATAAGTAACGTAATAGGCAACAGATGACCAATTTCATGTCCGTGGAAATTCTTCTTTTGCGACACTGCTTTGTTCATGCGTAGCAATTATACAAGATTTATCGCAAATTTTACAATTCTGGCGACAACATGCAACCAAGTGATGTTCATACGTCGACAGTCATACTTAACACAATAAAACTTCATGTAGCTGTGTGGGCCTGTCATTAAATATACTATGTGCAGTTTCGTTGTATCGTTTAGTAGTTTTTCCGGTTAGTTTTTTTATGTATATATTTACTTTATTTATTCAACGTATCATTATCATAATGTTGTCTGAATATAGCATTCAGTTTAGTGTAACTTGCGTTCTTGCGTTACTAAAAATGCCTACCATTTTTAATTAAAATAATGTTTTCAAAGATAATTTGATTGGTAAACCTGGAAGAAGTGGATTCGATGTGAGATTAGCAAGCCATGAAATCAATCCTCATCACAATATGCAACAACTATCACGATGGCGGCAACTGCGCTGCCAAATTAATGAGCACTTTTCACAACTTGTCGCTCGATCGCTTCACAATAACATAATGTTGGTTAATCACTCAGAGTTTTCCTAGCCGGAACCGCTACAAGTCGGCTTCTAGCGTTACAATTGATGTTCCAAACCAAATGTTTATCCATAAATCTCGTGACCAATAAAATGTTTGGGATTTAATACTTTCCTCCAATTGTAATAGCACACGCTCAGAAAGGATACGCAATATACACTAAAATATTATATTTCCGCTTGTTGTGAATGTTGCGTTGCTACTTGGAAATTTATAAAAGTTTCTTATTTTGATGGATAGAATTTCTATTGATTTTTTTATTTGGTCTTAAAATAGTTGGGAGCTACAAGGTGTTTTGCCTAAAAACGCACAATATTTTGGATCTGGAGAAAAATAGTCTACAACGATAGAATACTGTAGGTGTTCTATGCAAACAAAATTTCGTGGTTATAATGGTCGCGTGTTAATGGCGCACTCGGTTGAATGATAGAATATTAAGTTTTATTCCCGTGAATAGAATAAGAATATGCCGAAGAAATCGTCGATTACCTCTCGATTATAGAGTTAACTGATCTATTGCAGTATGTTATTAGGTCATTCCTTTACTTAAAGTAGAAGTCATTGATCCACTGGGTCCAGGCTATGCTCGCTGAATGATTTGCCTAAGCCCACAACCAACTCACTCGTGACTAGTTTTGATCCTGTAGCCCTTCTGCTAAAAGGCGACGTATTTTTCGAACATGTGCAAAATAGTTGTTTAGTTTTATATACAAAATTAGCATTGCCTTGATTTGGAAGAGTCGTACTTAATACATACGATCCTCTATAATTTAAGAATTCTTGCGATTTTTAACTTTACAATTGTACCACCGGTAGGCAAAATATCCGTAGAAAAAAAATTACATTATCCGTTTAAGAGCACGAGCATGTAGCCTCGGTCCGAACAAGAAACTCTCCTTTGTGTATTCCACCGTTAGAGGGCGATGTAGTGTCATAACCACAAGGTAATCACTATTTTGATGGCTATTATAGAACTCCAGTAAAGTTTATAGGACTATTCATATGTGCTGTCAGTACAAATTGTGATGATTTTTGTGTTGTGTAGGAAGCTAAGTGCATGTAAAATAATATACGGCGAGTTTGCTTGTCGTTGTCACGTCGTACCGTCTCTGCACGATTTCCGAAACAAGTCTCTTGCTGGTCAGTAAAGTTGCCAAATAGGATAATTTCAACTTCCTGCAATATCTCCGGTAACTTGACTATGAGAAACAGATATATCAACGACTGAATAGAATAATCTTGCTATATCCCTGTAAAAGAAAAAAAATAAGTGAGATCACACGAACATTCGTCAGATTACATCGCGCCCACTATTGTTACCGGCACTAATGCAGTGTCTTGTATCCGCTTGGAAGGTCCCTTAATTTTGGTAAAAAAATTAAGATAGGTCCCTTTATTTTAGTTATGTCCAGTCATTGGCTTAACCAAGTTCACAAATATGTAGCAAGCATATGATTTAATCTCACAACCTTTCGGCCAGCTTAACCGGCAGTGTAATCTGTCTATTACCCGTGATATGCCTCCCCCGCGTCCTCACATAGGGTTAACCATGAGATTCCTAAGTATGCATGGACGACTTGTTTATTGTGTCGTTCGTTGTTTAGTTGAACTATTTGTTAAAAAGTTTTATGTAAATGTGATTTTCAATTTGTGGAGTTTCATTAAATTGTTCACGTAAAACCCTTCAATCAGCAAGAAACGATAATACCAATTTACGTTGAATTGCTATTCTTGAATAAAAACGTTGGGAATTTTTGAATTAATTTGCTTGGATAGGTAGGAAAGAGTCCTTTGTCTGAGGATCATTCACTTCCCAGGTTATCTGATCCACTTGTGTGTTTCAACCATCCCGTAAGCCTTTGTCAAACCGATTCTTTGTCTTTGCCGTGCTGGGTGACAAACATAACAGTATCGGGTAGCTGAGGGGGCTAGCGTCGAAATGTTATCAGCCTAAAATTCCTGTTTTTGTCTGCTCGGTTTTGTTTTCAACCCCGGCCAACGAAATCTTTTTCTGAGAGGCCCCTATCACTTATTAGTCGGACTTACAATGGTTCTTCCACAAAGCGAATGAAGAAACTTGATACGACCTCTTTCTTGTGACTCAATCTTACATTTCTATCAATCCAATTTCTGATACACAGCATTCGATGCGCGAACCTGATAATTAATGGTAATGTAACAACTAATATAAGCCTTACTACGGAAGTTAAACTGCCCAGCGTTGTAATTTTTACTTTTTGTAATTGTTGTTTCTCAATCCTTTCTAATTGTCCATTTTTTGTTGGAAATAAAACTTTAGATTGCTGAATATATAGCAACTTCCCAAACTGTCTGACTCTACAGTTTGACGAATTCTTTAAGTGTTAGGAAGCTTCCTATGGTGACGTCATTCTACTCCAATTACTCGACGTAGTTCTCACAGAAATGTTATCCTGTGTCTGACAGCAAAGTTATATTGTATCTATTGTTGGTACAAGAAAGTCAGCATCTCAAGTTCCATCATTCAAACTCCACTTTATTGAATTACCTTAGATAATCAACCGTTAGACTCAGCATGCTTGCTTATTCAGCTATAAACACTATTACGTTGGGTAAAAGTAATAATTCGATTTCATAATGTAGGATATATAAACTCAAATGTTTACATATTGGCCACCAGTTTAACGACACATATATAGTTTATATTAACATTTTTACATCTGTCATTGTATATATCGCTCGTTGTTGCCTTAGTATCCAATGAAAAAATCATCGAGAGAAATCCCGGTCAACAAAAGTCAAGTGTAAAGTCGATGTTTGGAACATATTAAATGAACCATGCCAAAGCCTGTAGCTGTATAACCTACCCTCTATTATAGGATTTCAAAACATATCCACTCAATCTGTTTTCATTTACGAAATGCGCAACCAGATTCATACCTCGTATTTTTTTAGAAAAAAATAAATATTTAGGGATTTGTGTTATGTTATCAGGGTTTGTTTCTTCACGCATGTTTGAAACCACAAATTCGTATTTCAACAACATTCCAATACCAATGTTCGCATTTTGTTAGGAAATCGACGTTCAAACTACCGTGCTTGTTATGACAGTCATGTTATCTATTTTAACAGGAACGTGTTAATCCTAACTGCGAATAACATCTATCAACACTGCTGCAAACTTAACTTGTCAATTACTTTTCTTCATTTACAAACCAAATCTGAGTTGTATAACATAAGCTAATGTTATAAGTGATAATAAATAAATTTTCACAATCTGATGGTCGTATCTCATTTAGTTTGTCATTTCCCATTTGGCCTTTTTACCGTGATGATGAGTGTCGAACAATACAATGCGAGTGATGGGAAAGCCATTAAAGCACGAAAGTTGAACTGAAAGATCACCTGTTGTTGTCGCTTCCCACGACTGCTTACGCGGGAATACTGTAAAATATGTGTTGCTTTGGACAATCTCTGTCCTTGTTAATTCGTTTTATTATTCAGATTGCGTATGCTTAATTCAAATTGCGTATAAAACTTAATAATCATTGGGTATTTACAGAATTGATATAGGTTATGTAGTTCGGATTATTTTGCGTTTATATTTTACATTTGAACTGGCAATGTCATGTGTGCCAAGGCTTGTTGCCTCGTCTAATCTCAAACACTCCGATGCTCCGGTCAATACTGCGAGCTCTTTGGTTGTTATTTGATTTAAAAAAGCAAATTACTAGGTTTTGCGTCACATTAAACGTCGCAATTGATTGTCGTTTGCCTCGTGTCAATCTAGTAATGGAAACAAAATCAATTAAACAGGGGATTGCTTTAAATGTAACCCTTTGCAGTTTTCTACAGCGTTTTAAATATTTTACGGAAAAAGAGAAAAATAACCGACCTGTCTCGGTTCAAGTTTATAGTTTTTTGTGCCGACACTGACTTTATGCCAGTAAACCGGTCCATTACACACGTAAATTATACCTGGTCTATTAAATAAGCAATTTTACGAACTATTTATACCTATTTACAGTTTAATGTCGTCGTTAGATACAAATTAAAATACAGAATTTACGTTTCATGTATGCTTTGTTCTCCAGGCAGCAAAGCGATTTATTAAAATAAAATGGTGCACCAACAAAATCAGTAAACTTTAAATTTTAAGCCCTTTGTTGCCATACTTAAATCAACAAGAGCAAATGGTGCACGTAGCGCCATAGTGTATAAGAAGTAACCTTATCTGTCACATTTTTCATATTCCCTAGAATTGCTTAATATATTTTGCATGGCTTTATACTAAAATCTACCGGTTTATATAATATTACGCTGTTGGAATTAAACTCTCCAAGGATAAAACTGTATGAAATTTTTTGAAAGTACCTTATGATTTTTTCTTGCCGCAAGTGCAGTTCTGTCATGTTGGAATATTTTGCTTTAGTATTCTTTCAGATTATGTTAAAATTTTCGTCATCATAATCGAACATGGTTAGTCTGGTGCTATTCGATTGCCAAGTTTATCCGGTGACTGCTTCCGACAATAAAAACTATTACCGATTTATCCCACTTTGATGTGCAATACTTTACTTATATGGACCAGTTTTTATAACAATTTTAAGAAAATCGCCCGACATTCACGCGTCCCAATGTAACGGTAGTCGGTAGACAGCGAAGCAAAGGGTAATCGCTTTCATATCAAAGAGGCCGCTACCAACAATCCGGGAGTGATAGCTGTAATTTTGACATTACTCGGCTGAGACGAATAATTTAAGCTGTGGTTTGGATATTTAAGAAGTCACGTCAACGATAGGGCCTATAGTAGAGACAGTTCCCTTGGGTTGCAACTTAATATTTTATTGGCTTAAAAGATCCCTCCCCCTCTATGTTGGATAAGTGTATACGCCAACACACTTTAACCCTTGAAACGCCTCAGCGACATATAGTAAAGCGTCGATTGTGTATAATTCGAATGAGCCAATCACATCAAAAGATCCCACCTGATCGGTGTACTCTTACCTTTTATCCCAACACTCAGTTTAATTGAATTGAACTTTGCTCAGATGAATACATAATTGGGTGACCTCCACCGGAGTAATGTAATGATATTAATCATCAAAGTTCAGATCCCAATCATAAAAATTATTTTGATGTGACCGTTTAGCAAATTCGAATATAAAATTACACCATTTATCGTTAACTCGAAATAGCAAAGAACTAAAGCGAAACTTCCTTCATAACTCACTGTTTCTAATGTTTATTGCACAGGAAAGGTGGGTCGGGTAGAATTGCTGCAACTAATATTGATCGTATTTCACATATGATACTTCCTAAGGTGCGATGTACTGGGCGCGGTTGTATAACGTTACGTTATGAGGGCTCGCGTTGACGGTGTAAATAACAACATATCGGCTATCCGAGCGAAGCACATGGAATGATGCATTCGATATTTTAATTGGACCCGGGCTCACATTTCAAGCTAAATTGCGCTGTTTCGCTCATAGGCTCTTGTTTGTTTTGGACACGAAACGAGTGGAGCTTAACTCATTTTCACCCTCAACCGGGTAATTTTTACCGCACAAAATATGACCCTCCATGGAGTCTGTGGCGGGGTGTTAAAATTTGTTTTTGTATGAAAGGCAAACTGAAAGTTTACCTGGTGTGCTGTGGTAATATTCTATGTATTATGCGTTTAGGTTTCCATATCGTAATATGTCTCTGAATTAATTCATTTTTTTAAATGTTTAATATAGCCCACTGGGTTGTAATACCACAGAAAAATTGGAATTAAAAATTTCATTTGCTTTGCATTTCGTGTGAGGTAGATATAAAGGTAGCAAAATAATTAAAGGAAAACTGTATGTTCTAACAAGGACATAGGGTAATGTGCAACACTATTTCCCACAGCTAGAGTAAGCAAACAACAGTGAGCGACATCAAAGCACACAATGAGATGAAAGAGGATGGGGTTCCGGCTTGAAAACTTCCGGCATTTTCTCATCTACACTTCCCACGAACCCTCAGCCTGCTAATTGAGAATGACACTGGCTTATCTGGTAAGAGAGCGCCAACTGAATGGGCAGCAGCATGAGTTTTGGTCAACCACGTCCAGTTAATTAAGAGCGATTGAGATCTTCAGAGTTCCCACAAACTGAGCAGTCCATGCTGGAAGTGTTATCGGCGAATATTTTTATTTGACACTTATTTTACCAACGATCGAGCAGACAATACTTGAATACTCGCCATTTTAACTTTTTACTCAAACTTAAAAGAAGATGTTGGCTTCGAAAGATATATGTACTCAGAAGGTACACCCTACATTTATTTATTACCTAGCAATAAAATTTCACATGTTGCAAAACCTCGTTTAATAATAACATTATCGTTTGGTAGTATTATGTCGAAATTGTTTAGCGAGGAAACCGAAGCTGTGGCGAAAAAGCTATTCTTCATCGTTATTTGCTGCTTGCTATGCGTTAGTCAAATTGACGAAGAGTTAACTTCTCGAATTACGGTCGTTTAAATGAGTTGCGCGTGTGCCTTCATCTAAATTTTAATGTAACTCCAAATTGTGTATTAATATTAACGATTTGTTTTGTTAATGTGTACGATATTTTAATCTTCATAATACCTAAATCTGATTATATAACCAAAGACTAACTATATAAAATTATACAATAAACAATATTCTGTATTAATACAACTTTTGCGTATATTCTGTGATATATCTTTTTATTGTATTTCCTGTCTTATAACCCAACAATTTTAGCCATTTTTTAACCCGGTATGTGCGATCTGGATTGGAGTATGCAATTATGTGATGAAAATGCGCTTACTCCATTTTTATTGGATTTCCTCAAGTGAGGTCGTGTCATGCAAAATGTTATCACGCTAACATCTGCATGGTCTGGTACTACAGCTTCGTAATTACATTTTCCTTATCGGTGCCTTAGGCACATTTGCTAACGATATTAAATAGTACCGCCGTCTCTCAGCAAACACTATAGTCTGTTGCAAAATAAAAACAAAAACTGTTACCATGTTTGTTTGCAATTATTTTTAAAAAGTGTCAAAATCATCTTGGTGTAGGTCACTTAGTGAATTTCCACACAAAAGTGATGATATTAGTACCTTCTTAATAATTATATTATGTAATAGTAAGTTGTATTTTGGACCAATGATATTCTATGCTATTTCCTGCATTTTCTGTCCATTATTTCATCATGGTGGTGTTCTTACATAAGAATGACGTAGCTGCTGTATCATTTCAGAACCCAAAAATAACTGTTTCTTTATAACACAGCCCGAATTTCTTAGCCCCGAATTACGAATCGGTTATTTTTAAAGAGATCAGAAGGTTTTGACATCACATTTATATGAGTAACAATTTAAATAAGCTCTGTAAATTATTTTTTAATACAGTCAAAAGTATTTGTCCAGGGTAAACCGTAAGTATATATACAAATAATTTACAATTGATATTAAGTGAGTACCAACAGTCTTAGAGATGAAATGTTAATATTGAGTTAAGTTTTCTATTGAAACTATATAGGCGAATTACACATATCGATATATATGCCAAACCATTTTTAATTAAGCAATTGTTTTATTGTTGGTATGTCACCATTGTCACTGATTTTTTAATTTATAAGTCAGTTGTAGTTTATAGAAACTACAAAGTTAGTTTTAACAACATGCCCATGTTACATTTATCATTTGATTCAAATCTTAGATTTAATTTCTTTCAGAAATACTTTTTTGACATCTTTCCCATCTCAAAAGCAGGCGTGAAATTTCTGTTTAATATGCCACAAGCGCCGCACGTGCTTCTCATTAACTACGTCGTTTACCTATAAAGCAGAGTATTTCGTTAATCGAATTCGGATGATATAGTATAAACGCATCAGCAGAGACAATTATTCAAAATTGTATTCGATGACCACTTGTCGTAGTATTTAAGAAAAAAAACAAAAACGATCAAACAAAACCTTACAGCTGATAAGTGACACCTACATATAACGTTTGTAAATACTTGTGTTTGTTGTCAAGTCGCGCGCACTTCCCACCTTGACCAGCCGCAGGCGTTCGTTCGACTTGCGCCGCGCATCGGAAGCTTCTATCTCATTCATCTCAATCCTATGATTTTGATTCCTCACTGTTTGTTGATGATGTCTCCGCGGTCGGCCTCCGCTTTGTCCCGGAGATCAGAAGGAGATGAATGATGTGCATCATCTCGAACAGCTGCTCTATACATAGAAGCAACATAAGCGCGAGAGAAACTGATTGACAAATAATAAAAATAACTAAAGATAGAACGATAAATATGTAAAAGCAGAATGTTAGTAAATTACTCTTTTGCTTTGATCGTGAATTACCAGCGAGCTTGTATTACCCACTTAGGCGAAATTCACCTGGTTCAATTTACCTCCCAGACTATATATATATCATCTGGGACAGTTCTTTAGGATACAGCAAATTTTTACCTCCATCGCCGTGTCACTTGTAAGCTTTTTTGCTTATTCGAAAAAGCTTACGTTGTCACACATGAGCCGATAATATGCTCCCAATTCTTCGTAATAGGTGACAAATATAGCAGCACCAAGCTTTGTATCGCTAATTCGACATAATTACAATCCGATTATGGCATCGATTTTCATTCGTTGGTAAGTGTTTTGTCGCAAAAACATTTTTGTTGTTAATTAACTTTAAGCCCCGTACTAACAGATAAAACTAAAACAATTTGCATCAAGTTATTTACCAAACATCGAAACTGAAATATCTATACAATTCACTAGCCGTTGAGCGTTAATTTGTTTATACTTAAACGTTTCTCTCAAAATCTCGCAAGCAAAGAGCTGTTGTGGCAAAATAGAAGCGAAATTTGGCTTGGTTAGTCTTGTTTCCGTTCCCACGAGTCGAAACAGTGGAATTTGTGAAATTCGAAACTTGTACTTTACAGCATTGGTAAGATGGTAAACGATTTTAAGGAATTTTCCATATCTTCCATATCTAAGTTCGTTAGATGACTTTATTGAAGTAATATCAAGTCGATTGTACTGAAAACCGTAGAATAAAGTCTTTATATGAACAAACAGGTTCATTGTTATTATACTTTTGGCCAACACCCAGTCAAAGTTTTAACGGTCACACTGATTAATTTGATTGATCACGGTTTGCTAGCTCGTTCTTTTGTCGTGGCACATGTCCTATGTTTCAATTCTTTATAAAGTGAACCAATTTAAAATCAATTGAGTTTATTCTTTCAATGTTACAAACAGCGCGCGCAAAGAGCAATGCAAATGAAAAATATATAAAGAATAATCAAAAGGGGGAAATAGATTGGAATTAGGTATGAATAATTTGGTCCACACAACATTTGATTATGTAGGAGTGTGTAGCAGTGGATGTTTACTTGGGTATATTGGTCATGGTTGATTCTACCATAGTATTAAAACAAACATTAATAGAAACAACACCGTGGATAATTACGTCTTAAATGCACCTTTATGACATCACAGTAAATAAATTTAAATACCAATTTCAATAAAAGCAGCTTGGTTGTCGCAAAAACAATGATCGCCACGGTTGGTAATACGTAGTTATCGGCTATTCTACTAAATGTTTATGACGATGAGTGGAATGCTGCTACGAAGACCAAATTCAAAGAGTGGCAAAATTGCTTTCATTCGGTCAATGGATTTTCTATCCAACAGTGGTAATAAAAGAATATGAATATATAGTACACATTACCCACACCCGTACACACACGCGGTGTCAATCGTAGAAAAATATAGCTTTGGTCTTTTAATATTTTAGTTAAGATCCCATTTCAGCCACATTACCCGGTAATCCGTGGTGCATCATCGTGTCATGCATCGATGCTGTCGCGTGGGAACCTACTGGCGGCATATGGCGCGCTAAATGCTGAGGGTGGGGTGGATAATGCATTTCAGGATGTTGTACTGGTGTCATTTGACCGTTATGTGGTGTAGCGGCCAATGTGTATTGCGCTGGTAAGATTCCATGATGCTGTGCCATGTGGGACTCGTTCAAAGTAATCATACCGTGCGGGGGAAGGTGCTGTGTATTCTGTGGATGATGTGCCGGGTGGTGCGGATGAGGGGGGGTTTGCGAATGATGATGGATCATTTGATCTTGGTGGTGAAGCTGGTGGTGCTGGGGCATCACTTCGATAGCTGATTTTTGCTCCAACAGATCGGCTGACATCGCTCCTCCATGAGCAGGTGCGCCGAGATTATCCATTCCTTGTCCCTGATGGGGGGGTGTGCGCATGCCCGACGATGGCATCCCACTTTGCGACATATCACTGCCATCCCTGTAAGGACGCAATACAATGAATCAATTTAAACACGTAGATGTGATAAACGATATTAAAAAAATCGTTCGTCAATGTTAAACAAATAAAAATAGTTTATTGGCGTATTAAATTTATCCCTAAAGTGTTTACAAATGTACAGACATGGCACCAAAATATATTTTTATGTTCTCTATCGCGTAATTTCATGCGCGCCAATTAACAAAATGGCGGCCGCTTCAGTTTAAAACGAGTCATAACTCATTTTTAATTTTAATTTTACGAAGTTGTGTAACTTTTGTTTAAACAATATTTTATATATATATTTTTTTGTTTTGTTTATATATACATATATAAAGCAAACATGAAGTACAAATTGATTATCGGCACAACCGTACGCTTGGATTGTCGAAGAAGTATTATTTATTTTATTTATCAGTTCACATTGTTGCATACTTTATTTTCAATAAAGTATAATCCCCATGTAAATTATTCCAAAATTGCCCATCCTAGTGTAGTAACACTGTAGCAAGATACATCTTCTTAGAGGTTGGTATTATAAACATTTAAACTGGCGGCAATATTAAATCATTTCAAATACTTTGATTGTGGCGATTTAACTAAAATGCTCTCAAGAAAACAAATCTCTATCCACAGACTGCTCCATGAAAACATTATGTTTTTTTTAATTATATAAGTGAACCTGATATATATCGCTTTCCAGTTTCGCAGTAAGATTTTTACAAAATTTTGAAAATTATTTAACAATAATAATAATTTTGTTTAATGCAGTCTTACCTTTCTTTTGCCTCTGCTGCCCTGTCACGTTGTCGCCGATTTTTAAACCAATTGCTAACTTGAGTAACGGTCAACCCGGTTCCTTCAGCCAACTCCCGTTTTTCACGCGGTGATGGGTACGGGTTGTGGGTGTACCAGTCTCGCAGCACTGCTCGAGATTTTTCCTGCGCAACACGTATCAATTTTATCAATAATCCTTGTTTACGCATAATAAATTTAAATCATGTAAAACTACCTTGAAGCAGTAGCTGGTTTCTTCCCCGTCCCAAATCGACCGAGGAAGGGGAAATTTTCGACGAACCCGATATTTACCAACCGCACCCAGTGGCCTCCCTCGAAGCTTCTCTGCTTCTATGTAGTGGGACTTGAGCCAGAGTTGTTGGAGTTTGGCATGGTTGTGCTCGGAAAAGTTATTGTTTTCTATGATTTTGTATAATTCGCGGAAGTTTCCTCGGTGAAATGCGACTACTGCTTTTGCCTTCAGCACACTTTCGTTTTTATGTAGGTGCTCACAACCAGGAAGCGACCAGAGAAATCGTGCCAAACGTTCTATGTTTCCTCCTTGTTGCAGAACCTCACAAACACAAGCAACTTGTTCTTGGGTAAAGCCGAACGAAAGCCCGGCTCCATTTTGTGCTGTTGACGGCGGAGCAGGCCCCGACATCCCGCCGTAGGCTCCCATCATGCCGGGGTTCATCTGTGTGCTTGGTCCGGCGGAGACTGCAGAGAAATGTGCGGCTGCTGCGGCTGCGACAGCGGAGGGGTGTTGCACAACCTGGGGAAGCATTGCTGGGTAAGGATTGAGAGCCAGGGTGGCGGCCATTGTTTGCTCCGAGACCGTGGTAGAATATTTCGTTTTCGTTACGAAAAATAACCAAGTTTGCAGCTACGACAAACACACCAAATATCTAAAAATATAAATGGTGCATTAAAATACCTGTTTTTAGAAAAAAGAATAATTGTTAACGTCGAAAAATGATCTAAACTGCATATTTTAAATGAAAAATGGCGTTAGCTTCAATAGAGTCCAATTTACCGCTAATGTAATTTTTCTATATATAATATTCCATAATCCATACAGCTATTTTACTACTGTCAATATATTCTAACTTGAATACATGCAATAAAAATAGTGTTATCTCTTATATGATATTCTTTTTCTCGACGGACGCAGGTGTCCTTTACTCTAACAACTGTCGCTTCCAATTCAATCTAACACATTAATAGGGAGAGAGCGAGACGAAGTGAAAAACAGATTCTGATTTGAGATTCTGCTGTCGGATGTCGTCCTCGATCAATCAAGCTCTCTCCTGTTGTTTTTTTACGCTGAAAAAAGAGCAACGCCGCCAATGCTCTTTCGTGAAAGCCATTTTCTCTATAGTTCTAGCAGAATCGAAGTATAATATTCAAACCCATACTTTCGTTAATTTTAATGATACACGCACATTTTAACACCAACATGAACACATTATATATATTTTGGAGTGTTGTAAATTGTCACAATTTTATAATTCATAGTTTTATGTTTTATAATCATTTCCAGTCTGAGGGTAAAAATGAAATTACCACGTTGTTTCTTATGAAGGAGTAAAAGTGTACATTAAATTCTATAGCTTTCGCCAATTTTTCAATGTTTCCAGAGCGCCACCTATGTTTCAACAATGACAAAATATGGACACGTTTCATGCAATACAAATTCACGGAACGTTATCACGTTTATTCAACAAATTTTTTTTACAAAATTAAGACATTTATAAGCATTTTTTCCTTGATTATATTCTGTCTTTATTCAAACAAGCGCCACATTTTAACAATTGTAAATGTCAAGCGATATACCTTCAGCTTTATGCATTATGCATGCGAACGGCTGATTGTCGCCGATCAACATGCAAAGCCGCGGCCATTTTATTTTGAGGCAGTGAAAATAAACGATGAAAACTTTACAACACCCCACGACCTTTTACAATTCTTTTTTATTTAAATTAAGACAATTGTTCATTAATTTGTATAGAAACACCAAAGAACAACAATTAAAAACAAATCAGCATAAGTATTAAAATGTCCAATACCAAAGAAGCCTCTAATTTGTAAGCAGTAATCCCTTTGATCGGTAAATTGCTGTTTAATCTGAATTGTGACAAGACAATCAATGATTATTTAATAGTTATGACAATCGGATAAATTAAACAATAAGAGGTATGAAAGAGTTGGCGAGGAATCGTTCCGCCCGATCAAACTCGCGCCGCATGCACGTGACTTAATCCGGATTTAAAAATATCCGACGACATTTGCAGCGGAGTTGATCGTATTATGCTAACAAGCGACATCACTTTGATCTGCAGCCGTTCGGTTGAATTATCGATACCCACTCCGGGAGTGTGCGCTATTCTAATATACCAGCGTTAATATTAATAGGTAATTATCAAAAACACACATCGAGTTTAAGACAGCGTTTTACCGATAATTCATTGAGCGGCCGTTTTACGCAATCTCTAGGTGAAATTATAAAAATAAAGAAATCTGTCTTCATTGTGGTTTATTATCATATGAAAAATCTGCAGCATCTTTTTCACACAACACGATACATTTCATACATCTGTGAATTAACAAAACAAGTAAAATTTGGCTTCAGTAATTTAAACGAATGCTTCTATAACAAAACGGTTGATCACTCAAATAGTACGATGTCTCATATGAGCGTTAATTGAATCAGCGACGCGAAAACTTATCTTTCCAGACCACAAAGCCGCTGACTACAACTTTATACCTTAGTAATTCCATTACACATAAGCTGATATAGATGAAAAGTTAGCTATATGGCAAGATGTTCATACTTGCATCGGCGATCAATTATCTGCAGTATCATTCACCGCTTTGGTGTCAAAATTTAACGGGGATTACAGACAGGCAAAACCTTCCGTCTGGTTCCATTTATGGCGCGAGTGTCGATCTTTTTTTGCTAGCGAGCAGCAAGCAGGGGCAACTCTTCTTTTATCTTCCTTATCGGGGGCGTTGGGTCGTGAAGACAAATTATTTTCCCACCGGCTTGTCTCTACCCACCCCTGGTTCCCACGTAGCCCTAATTAGTGTGATTCATCAAAGTAAACGGCCTTACGTTATGCTCCGGCAATTTCTTTTCACGGCCACACACCGTATAAACTTAGTAAACTTGGTTTCTTTTTACAGTTTATCAATATGCGGCCCGTTTTAATTTCAGGCATTTTCGGCGTGCTGCTAGATTTTTTTATATCTAATGCAATTTTGTAATATGGCGGGTTGCTTACGTTGGGCGACTATATTGTCATCATGATAATAAGCCATTTCAATGGGGAAAACAAGATGATATATGCTGCCCGTTAAAAATATTCTACTTTGCATTAACCTTACAATTCCCTGTTGACTCAACGCATTTACATTACCAGGTTAACCACATTATAGCTCACAAAGTGTATAACCATCAACGATCCGAATGCTGTAAATACAAGTTAAACATTTGGTTTTCATTTCCTGACTAACCGTTAAGTGTACGCCTAAATTGAACACCAGTTACTTTTTGTGCAAAATGGAAAAGTACCCTGAGGGAATTTTTTAAACTACAGTAATGTTCTCTGCAACTATTGTTCTACCATTCCATAATTTCGAATCACAACACCTTTTGGACTTTTAGATTGTTTCTTAGTTTAACACCTTGTCACTGTATTTATGACTCATAATCCTCCAATCCACTTTTCGCCTGTCCCCTTTCTTACTCATCCGTGACACGCACATGATTACGTCTTGGAATGGTTGTCAATGCCAACCGAGTGTGACGTATTAGTGTCAAAAACTAAACTAATCTTATACGATTTGGGTTCAATTCGAATGGTACGACGTGACGCCCTCCATACGCCAAGCTGATAACTTCCGTTACCAACCCCACGATGGGATAAATGAAAACAGGTGATGGACATCTCTTTATTTGCAAAATATTTACGTCTCGCTTACAGTTTATAACCAGTGGTACGGCATCAATCGCAAAGCATAGAATCATAAACAAATTGCTTCAACTTAATTTCAAAGCCCACAGATACGTGGTAAGGACATCAAAGGCAGCAATATCGTATTTCACTGGTCGATATTCACATCAAACAAAATAATGTCTCTCTTTTTTCAGGCAGCAGAACAATATAACTTGTTTTGGTTTAGAATTAAAGTGACAACTTTTATTACTTATTTCGATGACACCTACCACCCTTTGATCTTCCAGATAAACATTATTAGTAGCAAAAGTTGCGAAAAGCGGTTAGATCTAATGAATCGCTTAGCCAAAACAAAACTAAATAATTGTTTGGCATTAAGCAGTACTTTAGAAAGGGTGTTTTAACGAATCACACAAAGATAAATTACAAAAAAGCTAAGTACCAAAACTTGTAAAAGAAACTTAAAACCCCTCGGAAATCCCTAGTTACAAAAGTTCCCAGAAAACGGGTAACAAAAAAACTTTAGCGAAAGTAAATAATGCACGTGAGACAACTTTACTGCGGAAGCGAAATCACTCCTGTAAAATGGTATTACATTTTTGAACGGTTTTATTAAAAAAAAAGATATCAAAGGTTCATGGACGGCATGATGATGCAATTTAGGCCATTTTACTTTAAGTTACAGTTAGCTACATTCTTTTAATCCCATGTGAAATGAGTTCAGTATAGAGTTGTCTTAAAGTGAAATATTTTCCCGGGGGATATTTCAACCGTTGGTTCTTGGCATCAATAGCACACTTTAATTTTAAAGTATATCTTAATATTTTGTCATGTTTCATGGCTGCCGTAAAATTAGTTATATTTCTCAATTAGGACAATTATTCTAATAGGAGTTGAAAATGTAAATAGATTTATTTCTTGCTTCCGTTAACACTGTAGGTGAGCGCATTTCAACTTGTCGAGCTGCTACAATAGATAGATTTAATCTCACCCATTATTGCTATGGAAGAATCATTAAGCTCTGAAAGAATATACTTCAGCTATGCGTGGTCTCTGCAAACCAGAAACCAGTAATTTGTGTTGTTTGTGAATTCATAAAAAAGATAATGCGATGAAACCACTTCCCGCTATACCTTAAATCGTTAGCATTTTTTCTTAATAATCGTTGTAAGTGGCTAGGTTAACACGACATTTACATGAGGTAACACAAAATATTCATCGAGTCGATCATTGCGGCAGCCACCAACTAACTCCGCTACAGCCGCCATTAATTTTCGATTACGGTCTGATCTTCAGATAAACTACCAATTTTCGTGTCCGTCATTTTCCGATAGCAGTAACCCAATACGCGATTACGATTAATCTGAAGAAGGCACCATCGCCTATGAACACTATTCACATTCAAGTGACTGCGTTTTTAAATAAAGCAATAATCGCTTTTTCAAGCACAATCTACAACCAAACCGTTCGTCTAATTTGTACAAGTTAAAACATATTATAAAACCCGTTTTCGCGAAGTTTAGTCTTACTAAATTGTCAGTTGTGTAAAAATACCTATTTATTCGCACACCGGAAGTAACGATTATCAGCTTGCCCTCGAAGCTTGTGTTTTTATTGTAAAAACAATAAAACGCTAATCCACGGCCAAACGTGAAACCTTTTCTTTTCACTACCAGCAAGACTTTTTGTCAAACTCTATTATGTCAATATTCGATGTGTTCAACTTCTGCAACCAAAAGAACAACTTTCTGTCACAAGAGAATCGTATATTATTTCCAACGCAGGTTCAACGATATTCTAACTTAAAATGGCATCTTTTTGTTCCAGTGAATTTAAGATTGAAATCTAATTAAGTAAATCAACCAATTCTCCTGTGAGCATTGTCATTGATATTGTATCCCTAAAAAATTGTTATTAAATCTTGGATTTACGAAAACAGGATGACCCGCAAGAATTATCCTTTTAGTTGCGGTTTGTTGACGAAAAGTACGCCAGAATGTGCGGAAACTCGCTAAATTACGTAAATGTTCCGTTTGTTTCAAAACAAAGCCGGGTTAATGTTCTGTGATCTTAAGACCATTTCATAACACCGGGCCACCGATGTGGTGTATAAATTTTTCAAAACAGTTCCAGTTTACCTGGAGTTATTCCTATTGAATCGTAATCTCTACGTTGTAATCAAAGCATGTCGAACAACAAAAGATACAACCCAAGTTGTTTTGTTACGGCTAATACGCCAACTAAGGTTTACACAACAAATATACACTCTATGGATAATGATACAATAACTGCTAAACGATGACACAGCCTTCGTTAAAAATAGCATAAATGATTGGAAAACAATTGAAAACATTCTGGTAGGTTCAGCATTTCGAAGAAAAGAACGTCCTAGTACATACTAATTAAAATGGACAAGAACACGGTGCATTATCAACATATATTTTGGGTATAGGTTTTAAGGGCGAATTGGTTCCACTTTCGTTTGACATACTGGATAGTTTATTCACCAGATGAATGGATGCTAGCCGATGGTGTGGTCACCGTAAAATCTCCCAACCTGTCAGTAATTTTCTCTGTCGCTGCCGGTTTCGAGTTACTGAAGATTTCAGGCCAATTTCGAACGTATTGGATTCTACTATAAACAAACTTAAGTACGTTTGTAGAGCGGACGCATCAAAGCTCTACTTACAACATTTTACAATGATTTTGTCGCCCGACCCACTCTTTGAAGTGTTAAACGTCATCTTGACGATACTGGGATGCTACAAATTATCGTGAATGAATATACAGCATTTCAATAATGCCCACATCTGTGTTTTCCATAATATCAATTCGATAAAATGTACGATGCAATGTTAAGCACAGCGTTTCTATATTTACAGATGAACTAATTTTTCCTTAAAAAGCAGCATAAAATAAAAAGAAATAATTGTGTAAGTGAGGAAGGAAAAAACCTCCGCTCAGCGAAATTCGTTATGTCGACTAATAATGTTAGGTAGCATCATTGGCAAATAAGGCTGCACCTTAGTCATACTAAAATTATTTGACTTCGTGAAATTTTAGTAGAAATTTTAGAAACGAAGTTTCGTTAAATCCAAACAAGAACGAAGAGGGCAATTAAGGAATTGGTTAAAAACTGCACGCAAAAGCGATTACCTAAGTGGTTTGAGTCTCATGTTACCAAATTTTAAGAACTGTACTTTTCTACTATTTATGTCTGAAGAACGAATGTGTGCTTCCACAAAAAGCACACAAAATTCTTTTAAAATGGACTTCGCGCTAAATTCGCCATATTGTTTAGTTTACTCAATTTTCGATCACAAAAACGACTTGCGCACCGGTTCGATGTTGAACACAATGTTTTTGTTGTAAATATTTGCATCAAAGTCGCAATGTACAATTAAAAATGTGGGAACCACGTCTGTAGGCTTAACATACGATTCTCTCACTTAATATTTTAAGTATCTTTGTACTTACACATACACACATACACACACACACACATATATATATATATAAACATTTTAGTTTTATGTATATATAATATAAAAAGAAAGCTAACTAAAAACCAGCCTAGAAAATGGCAAATGTCCTGGGAATGCTTTAAAATGACAGTATGTTTTGTTTGGCACGACCGACTATTAAGTGCAGCGATAGAAAGATATGCCAGACACTTACCGAATTAAAGAACGATGCGCTTCCCTTGCACCGTGTAAGTTACCTCGCGCAAAATGCCACCCGCGTACACACTGCTGCTGGCACTTGATTTCGTCGCCAACTCACTGTAACTATACATCAACCTAACTGTCTGATACAGCCTGGTCGCATCAGAAGTGCAAGTGTCTAGCACCTCGCAGTTATGAAGCAGCTGTATACTGTTTCATATGGTTATAAAACTTTTATCTCTTGGGAGGCCGAAATTTCAATCCATAGTCCATAGTCCCGCTGTATGTTATGTAGTCCATTACACCGTACATAAATACCAATAATTACAAGTGGATCTATTTATTACGCATATTAATATAAAAAATTGTTTACGTTTTTCTTTATGTTGGTTTAATCTAACCGAGATTCATATCTGGTGTATTTCTCCATGCTGCCACCTAACGGCATTAGAGTGTAAGTTTGATTATTTCGTCTTACAAAACAGTTGTGTTGAAAGGTATTCGGATTGCGCTATTCTCATAATTTGCAATAAAGTGTTGATCATAAAAGACACAAAACTGGCCACCCGGCTTAAAACATTTAGCGAAGAGTAATTCCATCGTTACATTTGGCCGCAAATCATGGTGGGAGCTCGTCATGCGAAACGCTTAAGTCAACAAACCGGTAAAAATGTAACTTAATAGATGGGTCACTTCAAGTTTCATGGAGGCATATATACGTCGACGACTAAGTCCTTAATGACTCATATATAAGTAGTCACTAATGTGGTTGTATAACTATTTCGTTTACTCAGTTTTCTTTAGTTAATTGTATATACTAAAGCGAATTTCACCAGCGAAAATTTTGTGATTTTTTTATTTACGAATTAGACTTTTCATATATTTATTTAAAACGTTGATAATAAAAAAAAATTATAGTTGAGAACCCAAACCATTGGTAAAATGCGGAAAACCGTGGAACATTTATCATAATTTCACCCTTGTCTGGATTCGTGATGCAAAGCAAGCACTCACATCAGTTTCCGGGGAATTCCCGAACACCCACAGCTCGCCAATTATACTGGCTGATACTAGTTTCGGTATCCCACAATGACAAACAAAAAAGTTAATTTTATTTTAAAGGTCAGCTTATGATTGAACTATACAATTAACTTTACCATAATAATTTTTCGCCCCTAATAATTACCATAATAATTTTTTAAGTTCTGTAATTTTCAAACATTTTGATAATATGTTATATTTATAGTTTTTCAAATTGATTTTAAGATATCCAATTCAACATTTATTGCGGTATTTTTTACACAGCATGGTCGGTAATGCAAATATAAATAAATACCCGTTAATAAAGTAATGTAAACTCCATTATAAGAAAGTATAAAACGCAAGTGCAGAAATCAATCTTTTTGAATTAGAAAATTAACCAGACATTGTCAGTTTATAAATTACAGAACTTTCGAGAGATTTCCGCAACCATGGCGCCGAAGCGATGGCCTTTTGCTGCCCTGAATAACCCCAGACCTCGTTCCCACAGTCTTTTAAATATATAAGCACGGGGCCGACTTCAGGGCACGCTAACGCTACGGATTGGGTTTCCGCAGTAGAACAACTCCCGCTCGAGCAATTCTAGCAACGCTAAGCCTCCAGATTATAAGTGCCCCCGTGCTACAAAGATGCAAAATATTTCACTACGAATTTCTCTTTTGGCCGCTGTTACATTGTGATCCATTCTCTCGAGTGATTTACTGTGAAAATTTCCTTAATAAATTTACATATAGTGCACAATGAAAAAAATAATTAAAGTAAGCGCATTATCCTT
Organism: Ciona savignyi; assembly: GCA_000149265.1. Lineage (NCBI taxonomy): Eukaryota > Metazoa > Chordata > Ascidiacea > Phlebobranchia > Cionidae > Ciona > Ciona savignyi. The sequence goes on along the minus strand of CH002991.1, from coordinate 114,001 downwards.
AGATTCTTCCCAGTTAAGTTTATAAAGCTTAATATTTATAAACGGTATATTTTAAACTTAAAATCAGGTAGTGCATCATACCCAAATAAACTTTTAATTTTTTATGTGTGTGTTGCCAACTATAGCTAAGTGTATACACGCGTTCTTTTTATTGTGTGTTTTGGAAAAATTAGATTTGTTTATTTTGTTAATCATGATAAAATGCGAAAAAACGCCGTTTTTAGTTTTGGATTATGCGGGCCATTTTGACGTCTGATCTGACTGTTTGTGGTTTATTTTTCACACGAGAACGCTGCAGCTACTACGCCGCAGTCGAACCGAAACATGGGAACAAAGCCAACGGAGCCAGAGCCGTCGATTGTTGAAAAACAGTTAAACTATTGTGTAACTTATTCTAATCAGAAATCATTAATATATACGAGTTTCCTGTTTTAATTAATTGTTGCACAGTCATCTTTTGGGGAACTATTAAGAATAAGATATAAAACAAATTTGGTCCAACTCGCGCCGTTATGCCCACTGACTGACGAGCAGTCTTCTTTATGTAATCCGTCATTGGAATTTCCTGCGAGATACACGAAACACTGATAGTAATTTCCCATGTCGGGAACACAAAATCACCTTTTTCTGCCCAAATCGTTGCCTACTTTTTGAACAATTGTTTAACCCCAGACACCAAATATTGTTTATCAAATGTATCGTTTACATGGTGCAACGAGGTCGTCTCAAATTCAAGTACACTTCGCTACCTTTACCCACAAAAGCAATAAGCGTTATCAAAATAACCATTAAACTGAAGTACCCCAGTCAACTGTAAATATGAACAAACACTATTTATAAAATGATTGTCAATAAAATAGTAAAGCCAATACAATCAATTTTTAATATTAGTATATTAAGAAGGCGTAAAATTTGTACATGAATAAACAATCGATATCTAGGGCATTGTGTTTGTCAGAGTAACCATAGCATAATTATGGGGATGTCTTAAAAATAAAACTGAATTTGGATTTTTCCGTTCCTTTTCTTTTCTTTATTTTCTTACCGGGTCCAAATTTTTTGTAACATGAATTTGGACAGGAATGAGTTGCATAGTCGGGTTAATTTTTTTACAAAGTTAGCTTATACTTAGAAGATGTGCAGTGTAAAATTTAAAATTTTCGCCAGACCCTAGAATAAAAAGTGAAGATCATTTTAAGCTTTTCCGCCCCCCCCCCCAAAAGTTTGTTAGCTGATATATAAAACTGGAAAAAAAACTATTTACCCCAAGTGTTAACAAATAAGCATTGTTATAATAAAAACATAAGCTAACAATGTCTACATTTGCCGGAATCTGAAAATGTACTTCCTTAACCGAATACGGATAAAAAACTTTAGGTTATAGGCGTGGATGCACCTATTAAATTTGATTACCTTGAGGAATGGCTTACCGTTATCATTTGTAACACACTGAGATGTAAGTGTTCCACGCGTTGCGTTGTTAATAATTTCACCGCAATACTGGACTTGAAAATGAAGTAATAAAATAAAATCGGTACAATTTGCAAAATATTTATTTCAATGTTTATCTTGGCAATCAGTAATGTAATGATATTTATACATTCGGTCATTTCTTTTGTAGAATTGAGCTGAGTTAAGCTGTTCGTCTCGGGCTGCGTTAAATAGAAAAGGTATAGAAAATATGTAAAATATCAGGATGAAATACAGCAGTTTGACTTCGTCCCAGCGGTCCTCGTGATTGATTCAGCTTTTTTAGAGAATAGAAGTTGTTGTGCTTACATAGTGTGATGTAATGTTCAAATGTCCAGATAGAATGTTTAAAGGCTCACCAATGCTTATTTATTGCCCTATAGAATAAAGTGAAATATGATTTAGTAGTCAATAATATATTTTGCAAAAAAATCCATTATCGTTTCATTTTTCATGGGTTGAGAAGTGAGGCATGACAGACGATAGACCCTCGACACCATCTAGTGTTTAATATGATAGAATAGAACAATATGAAATGGTATGAGATACAATAAAATATGTGTTTAACTAATATCCAATGCTTGGTGGTATTGATACTGGGAAACGGTTTTAACGTTCTATTTTCTAGAATGTATCTGCAGGTAACTAAACTTCTTTAAAAGGTTAACGACATATAGCCTGTCTTACAATCTTGCGCAATGCCAAAATGTTAGCATAAGACAACATAATAAGCAATTGGTTATTATATATACTGTTTGAAAATGTAGAATATTTATTTTAATCAAAGGAATATTAGCCTAATGAGTAAAGATCTAGCTATTTGTAAGGTATTGATATTAACAATGACCGATTAGAACGAGGTTATGTACACTTTCGGCGCAAAAATTGTTCTGTTTAAATTATAGCTCAATTTTACGACTAAGAAATTGGGAAGGATCGATTATTCAGAAAACATAAAATTGTATTCTATATATTTTTATTTGAGTACATTGAAAAACAGGAACATGCGGTTAAAGCCATTCCGACATTTTTAGCAAGTGACATGTGTTTTGGTTACTGAACCTGCTAGTTTAACTTGTATTTGTTTCTGTACATTCGCCCTTAAGATGTAGGCTACTAAAAAATACTTAGTATGTAAATATAACTGGTGATGGAATGTTGTAAATAAGTAATACATCGAGAAATTGTTACCAGTAACCAACTTTACGTGTAAAATATGTGATAAAATAGAAACCGGTAACAAACTCAACATGTAGAATATGTACCGGATTAGTCAGCTGTTAAACAACTTAAATTGTTTAAGTTTGTTACCAGTTTTTAATTTCTTTCTATTCTAGAGGGATTTCAGGCATTTTTTTATCGAGCTCTGTCATTTAATTATTGTACGGATTTTCATTTCCGGTCATTATCATCGAAAGAGGCATGTTTATCCTACAAATATGTGGTAAGAGCGTCTTTGTTTCAAAACACTTGTTTAAATGCAATAACTAAGAAAGGGCCACATGTTATTTCCGCACGTACATAGAGGTCCATTAATTGGTTATACGCCATCTAGAGAGATCCTTGTTTTTGTTTAATCCTATTTTTATTCGATCTCTTTTATATCTGCTTTTTAATTGAATTGTTGTAAGTATTCTGAACTTTTAATTTTGTTAAATAATGACCAACTTTTATAGCGGTTGTTTTTGTATATAAAAACACATGTTATATATTCTATTGATCGAACAAATAAACTGCATTGCATTGTTTAGGATAGAACAGGACATTTATGTTTATTTACCGTGAATGGGAAATCAAGGGGTTAAACACACGTGCAATCATCAGATCCCGGCTAACGATACAACCGACTAGCTAGCGACCAGTTTCGAATCTTCAACCTTTCCACCAGACCTTGTTCCATGAACCTAATTATATGTTACTAGCGGTACGGGGTATCTTTTTGTATGTTCATTGAAATTTTATCTCTCCAACTACGACGTAAATATTATACAAAAAGTTGCCAAAATTAAGTATGATTGTAATTTGACTGGAACATTCTGCTATATATAGATAATCGCAAAGTAATTTATTACAGCATGATAGTAATAATGACAGCAGGTTACACTCACAAAGATACAATAATAATAATAATCAAAACGACACTATCGAAGCGAAATACGCGTACCAATGTTTATACAAGTCGAATATTTGCACGACGCCACGAGTGTGGAAAACACACCCTTCCGTTCCACTGGGTGTTTCATCATTGGAACTTAAGTAGGTATTCTGCCCCACGCATGTAACCATGAAAGCCAGGCACAATTCACAATATATATAAGATATTCGGCGCTAAGAGACAAAATTGCCTGTAAGATGAATTAAAACA